>JANSTX010055639.1:0-10017 GCA_027564355.1 Penthetria funebris
ATGTTTAAAGAGTTCACCCGGTAAGTTATCTGATCCAGGTGATTTATTATTCTTGAGCTTTAGAATAACGTTCTTAATTTCGTGTATTGATGGATCCACTATAAATGGCTGAGCCGTGTTTATATTCAATAAATTTTTAAAGTACTCGGCCTATCTCTCGAGACCTTTCCTCTTGTGTCATTACCTGTCCATCTATGTTTTTGCAATTGATCCCCCTGTACAATCTTCTGTTGTCATTGTTCCTGTTGAATTTTTCAAATTCGGCGTAAATTCTTCGCTCCAGTTCTTTTTTCTTTCTACGAACTAATTTACGCTCGATATTCCTTTTAGCGTGATAGTCTTCAATTGTGGTTCTTGTAGCTTTTTCAGCCTGAATGCATTTTTTTCATCCCTTCTACAATCATCATCAAACCACCCATTTCTAACTACCATCCTCCTTACAATCAACTCTGTTGCGGCACCCTCAACACATGATTATAGTTTGTCCCACATATTATTTAAATTGGTTTCCTGTTGGTACTCATGCAAATCCGTTGTTCTATTGAATTCACGTACAATTGTTTTATCGCCATCTGTTCAAGTCTTTCGACCGCCCATTTTATTCTCACATATTGCGTGTTTTTACTGGCCAAAATTCTGGCTTCCTCACTACCCTCACAAGATAATGATCGGAGTCAATATTTAAACCACGACAACTTCGAACATCCATTATATTTGAACAGTGACGTCCATCAATTAATATATGGGCAATTTGATTATTTGTTCTACCATCTGGAGATCTCCATGTCATTTTATGAATATCTTGATGGGGGATGTATGTACTACCAATGACCATGTTTTTAGACATGGCGAAATCAATCAATCGCAGCCCATTTTCATTGGTTTTATCATCAAGACTGTGTTTACCTATAGTTGGATGATATATATTGTTTCCTGGTCCACCTTGGCATTAAATTCACCTAAGACAATCTTAATATCGTGGCCTGGCGCAGTTCTATAGGTGGATCTTAGTTTTTCATAAAACACATCAATCACCTCTTCAGGTTTTTCCTCAGTGGGAAATTTCGTTCTTATACGTAGGGTACAAATGCGTTCATCTATGGGGTTAAAATCAATTACCGAATCCCTTGCATTACCAAAAACTATAAAACCGGTTCCAAATTCTCTTCTTTTACTTCAATCGTTGCCGCTGTAATAAAATGAGTATCCTTTTCCTTTAAGTAAGCTTTAAGTAAGAAGATATAGGAACCATAAATTCTAAGGGTCAAATGTTTAGGCATTAAGAAAGTTCGACATTCTAAGAGATTCTAAAACTGTTGAATGTGAATATCTTAAGCATTAACTTTAGGTAAGCTTTAAAATTGAATTACATTGGATATGTAAATTCTAGATTAAAGTAATCATCAATCGATAGAAGATAATATAATACAATAAAATCGTATATATAATTCAACAGGATAATCTAAAGTTGCCGTTAGCAAATTATTATAGAAATTATTTCAATTTGTATTTAAGGTATAGACATATTTGGATTGAAAAGAACTTGTATTATATAAGTGATTCCATTAATATATCTACCTCAAATTAGAATTAGATTTGTCGACATTTTTTTCAATTGCACTTAAGAAATAAGTGCATATTATTTTTGTGAAATACATGTGATTTTAACACGTAAAGCTTTCATGAACTTATTATGGCATCAGATTAAATGACACTATTGTAAAAAATATTTAATTGAAATTATTTAGCCTTTTTACCATATGAGTAAATTTTGAAAAAGAACAAAATTTTAATATGTGACACAAATCATTTTGTCGTGCTTTCACCACTATACCTTTATAATAATGTAGAAAACATCACCGAAAGATTACTGCATTTTATCGCTAATGCATACGAAAATCAAGAGTACAATATAAACAGCTACAGTATTGTTAGAAACTAAATAGAAATAATCAAAAAAATCATTTTTAGATAATTTTAACTATACTACTTAGGCGTACATTATCAACAAAGAAAGAATACATTTCGATGTTAATATAAAATAGCTGCAATTACAAAATATTCAACGTCGCGTTTATAGATTTGCAAGAATATCTGTGCCATTGTAAAAAAGAATACTAAATTTATCTTCAGAAGCAGAAAATGCATTTTATCATCCAAATTATTAGCATTAACGTTAGTATCAGTTCTGTCAAGTTCGGTATATAATCAATATTTTGTTACTCAAATCGATGTATCCAAATGGTAGCTGTGGTGCATACTGTCGCTTACTTTGGATTTCCTAGATTAAAAGGGTTTCCAGATTAATTACTGCTCAATATAGATACATTGTGTATATATTGTCATGTTATATGAATGAATATATTATTTATCGGTACAATTGTATGGCTGCGATCCTTTTAATAGTAACGAAACTTTGTCATGTCATAATTCCAAGTTTTCGTCAATAATGGGCCGAATACAATAGGAAATGAGGATTGTCGAATTTTGTGACAATAGACACCATTATTTAATAAACAATAAAGAACTTATTTACTATACGTAGTTCGCTTGTTGCGCATCATCAAGATATTTTTGTAATTTTAATACTTACGGCAATACAACCTTGTCGATCAAAGATATGTGAGACAGACCGATCATCAAAGAAGTCACTATGGTAAGATTTGGAACGAGTTAAGCGATTGTTCGTTGATGTCCTACGTTCTTGTTCGGAGCAAAATTTCATACGATCCTATAGTCATGTACAGTTAGATCAATTATCATGTAAATGATATTATGCACTTAAAGTATATATTAATTGAATGAAATTGGTGCAGGTTTACATCCATCGTATATTGGGGTTAAAATGGTTGTGTAATACATATAATAATAGTAATGATGTTCTATATACGTATAAATATGGAGGATTTGTACGTCTATATTATGTATTCTTTATGATAATGAATAAATATTGTTATGACATAACATCTGGTTCAATATTTACCCAAGTAAGCAAAAGGTTTACGATGTATACATAAATTGTACATAATAATATATACCGAATGTAAGTTAACAACATATAGGACAGATCCTTTTTCTTGTTGTCCTGAAAAATTATATGCTATTATACTCGTATATATATATAATAAAAATATATATAAAAATGTATATAGTTAATTTATATGTACGTATTAATAATGATGACGTTTAATAAATGCTAATAAAAATTATATTACACGCAATTGTAATATGACATTTCATTACAACCAACAAGTCTTTGGAAATTTTATATATTTTGTATGCCAAGTATATATATGCACATAAATTACAGGATAGAATATTAAACAATCTTTATAAGAGGACCCACACAAAAAATTCTTACATTTTTAAGGAATGAGAAAATTGCGCGGGAAATTCATCTTTTCTATATAATATGTATACCGGATGTCTTGGCATTTATTTGAAGCATAACGAATATATATTATACTATTGTAAATAAAGTTAACATTAAAATAAGCGAAGTCAGGAAAATTCTTCTACTCTAGAATAGTGTTTGTGGTGGTATCGCAAGGAAGTAAATATAGGTTGAGCGACCTTATAATATTAGTCGGCTACTCCATCCACAATAGTGTTATAATATTGTGTTTTGGGAGGTTGTTATTTGTCCTATACAACGTTGATTTCCTGATAAATAGCCTTGGCCGAGCGGTTAACGTAAAGACTATATTCGTAGAATAATAATATATTTACTTGCACTGTAACAAAAACTGTATATTGTATCTTAATTCTATTGGAAAATACAATACCATTTTACTATAGAAAATGTTTTTATTTTCTATAAACTTATACTTCACGATGCACTTTTTTTTACTTTCAATATACTGATGTGTATTTGATTAAGCTCTATTTTCAATTATATCTTTGTACAAAACCCCTATTTATATTAGCTTTTTGTTTACTTTTTAAACTTTTTCGAAGCTACCAGTTTATTCAAGTACCCTACACATTTTTCTTGTCCCCTATTTTTGTGACCGCCCTCTATTGAATATGTACCGAATTCTTGAATGAGTACTAAATATTCTATATATAAAACACGGCCGTACTGACACTTGTAACAATAGTCAACTATTTGGCAACATTTTTTAAAATTATTATTTATCAACACTTCTTTAAATTCGTTCGAAATATGATTATGGCTAATAAGTTAAAAATGGTATCTAAAACTAATGCGTCCATCTTTAGCATTTTTATTGAATCCTTTCATAATTTATTAATAATATTTCAATATGCACTCTCATTTGAAGCAAGTTATTTTAACAACATCGTACCAGTTTTCTTGTCATTTGTACCACGTGCTATGCTAACATATATTTCTTAACTAAGAGATGCGATCACAACCCCAGGGTTTGTGTTTATCATTATCAATTTTCATTGTTATTCAGCAATAAATTGCCAATTATGTATTAAACTTGTAACAAATTGATTGGATTTAATTATATAGGCAAACAATTTGGGGCACCCATTATTATATACACACATTTATGTACATTAATGTATAATATAAATTTAGTGCTGTGAATTACAGAATCAAAATTGTTTTACGACTAAAATAATTATTATTACTCGTACATAATTTATTATTGGAACCAATAATAATATTTATGGTTTCTGTAATAATTTAATGTAATAGAAATTAATAAAAATATACGAGCATCTATATAGTATTTTAATATGAAACTGACAAGATTCACCTGCAGATGATAAACTTAAATGATTCGGTTTTTGAAAGATTAGAGGTACTTAAAATGGATCTTAAATTTTGTCTATCAAATATTTCACAGTCCTATTAATAGGTTATTGTTAAATGTTATAGCCTATTATTATTATAGGTGCCACACACTATCACCGGTAACTCAAGTCATTTTACATAACACTCAACCGAAATATTCAATTGTAAAGTCTATCACTATTATACAGAAAGCTGTGTGCATTGGATACGGTAAGCTATAAATTCATGATGCTGACCTATGAAAAGTTATAGTGTGCAGTTCAATATGATAGTCATGTTCTTGGACGATTCTTCGACACGTTGTTCTTGTATGGATGGGTGTTCTTTTAACCTTAGATACATCCTAGTGTATCTAAAAATAGTACATTTAAGTTATTTTTTTTATTCAATTACTGAAGTTTTCTGCACTTTTAATTTACATTTAAAATACTATACTTTCAAATTTTTTTTTTGTATTTAATTGTTCTAATGTACACGTAGTAACGATTGGTAAAACCGACTAAAATTTAGATTACAGAAGCCATCTTTAAAGTCATATGATGTCACCACGGTGACTACAATATATGCCAATGGTCAAGGTTTAGCAATTCTATAGAACTATTGGCAACAAATAAATATCCTCATTGTCAAGGTTATGAGAAAATCCTTTATGTTGTTTCATGGAAATTAGAATAATGTATGTATTGTGATTTTTAAGTCTCATAAATGTGTTTATGTCGGCCAACTGTCTGTCTGCTTTGGGGTGTAAGTATTTTTTTTTTGGTTGTTTAATATTATACATCTGGAAACAGAAATACCGTCGTAACAAATTGTCAAATTATATGAAAATATAGGCAAAGTATATTTTATTCAATATTTTCTATGAGTCAATTATATAATAAACGTGTCGAATAAATTTTTTTTTTAAAATTAAAATTAAAAAATTACTAGAATTAAATAAAAATTATTGGCAATTTGTCAAGAAATATTATTTTGTTTTTAAATTATTTTATGTGTTTTTTTATAAGAAATATCTCATGTCAAAGTTCTTATGTTTATGGTTTTCTTTTTAAATTTGCGAATAATAAATTTATTTATAAACAATCAAATAATACTGCTTGAAGTTCCATTTCAAGCGAGATTTATCATTACTTAAATATTTTGGGATGTTAAATATCTTGTCTTGCAATGTGAATAAGCTTGTTATACATCATAAATGAATGACAGGATAATTAGGAGCGATTAATTGTTTTTCTCGTGTTATAATTGATAGACAGATTATTTGATCAATGTTAAATTAAGCTGACCAATTGTGACACCAATTTGAATCTACTGTAGAGAATATCGATTCTTACCTATATTGGTATCATATACCATATACAATTCGATGGTAATTTGCTGCACAATACTTCGAGTCTGAACTCTCTCGGAACGCATATCAATTCAAAACTACTATGGAATGATCACTTCTTGGTTGTGGCCACTTTTCTATAGATATTATCATGGCAATTGTTCTACTGACATTGCAAGCATTATGCCCAATATTCCGGTATTTCCAGTTAATACACGAACCTCATACTATATACGAAACGAACGTAATGTGAAAGTCTCGCGATATTTGGGATATTTTATATAGTTGTGTCTGACTTGTATTAAATTTCATACGATTTGCATTCTCTAGAATCAAAAATTAAATTTAAATCATTGTCAACAAAGTATCCCACAGCTTTTATTGAAAGATAAACCGGAATCCTGAGTATAACCCCTTTAAAATTTAAATATTATCAGTTGTGTCTACTGTATAAGAAAAAAACAATGATAGTTCTGTACCACTGATGCAAACAACAGTGCAGTCTACAATTTATGATTACTTATATATTTCTGGTCACGACCAGGAATATAGTTCTGGAATTGTATAATATGTTCTTAAAATAACTAAATTCACTTTAATTTAATAGTAAATTTTATAAAAACTTATGAATATTTAATTGAGTTATAGAAAATCAAATTGAAGTTATATGGTGAAGTTTTAACTTACTGAGGTAATAAATATAAATAATAACCTGATATGCTAAAGCGTTTATATGCATAAAACTTTATATATCGGCATATAGTTAATAGTTGAGTTCTGTCATCTTTGCCTAGTAAATTTTATTATGATTTAGTGCGAAAAAAAAAAACGAACCACCATAATGAACCATAAAAATACAAAGTATCCTATTTTTATATCCACTTTATCCTTACAAAACTTAATTCATTTAGGGTATTCATTAGTATATAGATGCTGGTCCAAGTATAAACTTCTATAAAGTTATTCATAGAATATTCATTCTAAGAACACCATAAACTTTTCTTGTGACTATGTAAAAATGTGTTTATATTTGATTATGGAAAGATTCTACAACAAGTTTATTAGTTTATTGTTAGTTAAAAAAAACTTGAACAAAAACTTGAACTAGTCCTAAATTACGACTACATTTTATAAGTAATTATTGCTTTCAAAATTTGTTAGAAGCCATCACAAAAGTGAATTGAATTTCGGACCAGGTATTTGCAGCATCTTATCGTGGTTACCATCGGAAACATGTCCGAGTTGGAAGCCATCACAAAAGTGAATTGAATTTCGGACCAGGTACTTGCAGCATCTCACCGTGGTTATCATCAGAAACATGCTACTGGTATTAATACAAATGCGGCAAACATTACAAGTGCGATGATGTGCGTTTGCCCGCCAATTCGGTCGTCTTTGGGGATGCTTTAATTTCAGACTAGAATGAAATATTAGCCTCGGCTGTAACACATCGGTATATTAAGCGGAAGTGTTGTAGCGACGGCGGTACGTATTGTGTGTCAATGTCCGGTTGGCGGATGGAGAAAGGGGTGATAAATTCGCGGGACATATATACATATGCTGACTTTATCGCGAATGACTGTCAACTTCGAAAAAGTGTTTTAAAATATTATTTCATATATAACGCAAAACATAGATTCAAATATAATTGTCCGATTCAAAATTTCTTAAAAATCGAATGAGGTAACGTTTTTCACTAATTCGACAAAGACGACCGATAAAGAGGGTATCTGCCCCAATTCTTGCCGATGATACTATACGTGGAGGCAAAAATTGGTTGGGAAACCTCAATTTTAGTCAGTTACTCTATTCATCACCTTGGCCACAACATTATCTAATAATTTGAAATGAAATGCACATTCATATGGAAGATACTCATTGTTTATTAAATTACAATTGAAATATTATACTTACAGTACTTTATATTAATTAAATCTTTACAAATATCATCTCACATTTCACCTTAAGAACATTTTCTTATTTAGTATATTGAAATCAATTAATTTTGCCATTCAGAAGAAAAGGAGTATGAATTCGATTTCTTCACAGTCGTTCTTTCAAAATTATAAAGCTTTCTTCTTATTACATAAGAAAATTTGATTGTATTTTATACTTTTACGTCAATTGTTGACAAACATGCGACAATGTAAAAATATTCACTTTTAAATTAATAGCCTTTGTTTGAGACTTAAGAAATTAATTAAATAAATTTCTTAAACAACTAAATTATGTATCAAAATTAGAACCTTTGTTTTATGCTGCCATCATCATCTATTTCATTAGTGGAAAATGTAGTTTTCAATAAACAGAATTTCTCAAAGAAAATTCCATCATACCCAAAAGTTTAATGTATCGTGAAATTAGTATTTCACTTTACAAACTATTTTTCATGATAAAAACTTTCGACAAATGCAATTAAAATACCAAACATGGGAAAACAAATTGTTATTTGCTTGTTGACGACACCTTTTAGAAATGAATAAATTTTTTTTTTAAATAGGAAGAGATGAATCATTTTTTTATGCCAACAATGATTTAAAAAATTGTGAATTAATAGTCTAAATACTAATATATGACACTTACGGCATTGATTGTAGTTAACGAATTTATGGTCCGTCCGTTGGTAACCGAGAATCAATTTTAAATTTAAACCCATTCTTCTGTAATACTTTAAGTGATCCTCCCTCACGATATTATCGATGTTAAATTTCTATGTTTATTTATATTTAGTTTTACAATGAGGGATTTCTTTATAATTCATATTTATTGATAGTGACACCAATTTATGGTGCTAAATCAAGTGGATAATATAAAACCATGAATGGTCATTATTTGACACCTTATGGTTAGGTTGGTTAGCAGTGGCGGATCCGACTAAGCCTTCAAAGGATCCCAATTAGCATGTAGGTGCCGTTTTGATTCCACAAACTAGAGGAAACCTGGTTGTTTTTTTTTTTTTTTGCAGATATGCACATTAAATCCATCTCGTGGCGTTTAGGAAAGCCACCAGATCTCTTGGCCCTATAGTAGCAATATCTGATAGATTAGGTAGTATATGCCTACCCAGCAACTTATATCTCTGCTGGGAAAGTGCTGGGCATTTGCATAGAAGGTGTTCTGTAGTTTCCCTTTCATCTACATCGCCGCATGTTTTGACGCGACAAAAAGAATTGAAAGGGATACCCAATCTTGACGCGTGGTCCCCGACCGGCCAATGTGCCGTGAGCACTGCCACTGACCTGCCCACATCTCGACGTGACAATCGTAGGAGTTCTTCCGTTTTACTCCGCCCAAACTCGGACCAAGTAATCCTTGATAATCTGCATGCAGGCAGCCTTTTCCACCTAGCATTGGCCAGTCTCAAATAGTATAAACCAATTTGTTTGTTTAGTTCGCTGAGAGGCGGAGAAACTTGCTCCGCCAGTGATATATCAAGACCCGAGCCCTGCCTGGCCAGTTCGTCGGCCCTTCTCATTACCTGCAATGTCACTATGGCCAGGAACCCACAGCAGTGTAATTTCGGCCGCGTTACTTGCCTCCATCAATGGGAGTTTTGATTTGCTGACCGACGAGGTAAGCGACATAATGGTGGCCATACTATCAGTGTCTATCGCCACTTGTTGTACGGGAATCGATGCAGACAACAAGAAAGCACATGCCTTCCAGACAGCAAACATTGCCGCTTGGAATACGCTTGAATTGTTTGGTAAGCTAAAGGATTCTACCACGCTAAGAGTGTTTGAGAAAACCTCAGCTCCAGCCCCGGCTTCCATCTTGGAACCGTCTGTGAAAATGATGGCATCGAAACCATCCAAGGGGTTTTTGTACTTCCACTCCGCTCATGTGGGATATTTGGTAGCGAATCCTTTGTTAGGCAACAACTTTGGCGCCGAATAGTCGGTACCATGTGCAATAATTT
>JANSTX010055640.1:0-10017 GCA_027564355.1 Penthetria funebris
TGAATAAATGTGATTCTTCATTAAATGTCAAAATTGATTTTCGAAATGGTGTTGCCATTGCAAAAAAATTTATCGATACGAGAATTTCTTAACATACTAATAAAACCATTCGATTCGATATTCGATAATCGACTGATATCTGCACATCTTGATTTGTACACTATTTTCTTAAGTTAAGACAAGCAGATCATATTATAGAATACAGATCATTAAATAAACTCATTGCCCCTTTAATACTATGCGCGCCAGAAAGCAGGTCGTCAAAATAAAAGTCATGGGTTATGGCTAGCCCGTGGATAGTTATATGCCCGACTAATAGCCAATTGTTTAAGACAGCGAATTGCAAATTAGGCCGCGTATCCAGTACAATAAGTCACAGTATTCAAAGTATACTGCTTAACATCTCCATTGGGATCAGGTCGTCAAAGAATTCGTTAAAAATCAATAAACTTATCGAGAACAAGAAAAACATCATCTAAACATCATCATTTGAATCTTTACGCCTTGAGGGCGCATAGGTTGGCATTACGATGTTAATTTGCATTTTCAAATATGCATGTAACATCAAAAGTAAACTCAAAAGACTGTAATTGAAATTTGCCAACAAAAAAATATAGGATAAATCATAATTAACAACAATAGAGTGGTGCATAAATCACCAGCTACCTAGTTTGTTGTAGTATTGTTTTTTCATCCAGTCGACAGATCGCATCATATTTTTAGCCTCGGTCACACGAAATTACTGACATATACCGCGATCGAGTTACCGGTGACACCGCGTGAATAAAGATTGGTTGAGTGACTTAGATGATAGTTGGCCACTCCATTCGTCACCATTTAATGACAAACCCTCTAGTTACTTACTGAAGAGTTACCGATATCAAGCGTATTTTACTTGCGACATATGACCCAACGAATACATGAACTTTGTATATTCTTTTTTCAAAAATGAATCTTTATTCAAACGCTTTTCTAATAATATGAATCGCTTGAGAGTCGTATTATAAGAATTCTCCAAGTATGTATCGTCTTCCTTCAATGGTAATTTTATTTTTTATTAGTTGATTTATTTATCTCTATCTATTTACATACTGTATTAATTATACATTATAAGATAACTATAAAATGTGTGGCTAATTTTAATTGGCATGTGGGGTAGAGATGCAATGATCAACTACTTTTGAAAAAACATTAATTTAATTACATTTCTTTTAATTAATTAATTGCTTCTGACTACATAGTATTTCTATGACAGTATCAAATGAGTCTTAAAATCTATTCGATAAATCTGCCGACTGGAAGCGTTTTAGTCTTCTGTATGTTTCGCAGCTATTCAGCATTCAGTTTATAAGTGTATTCGGATGTTTCTTGCTGGATGCACTAACTTTTTCTTTGACAGCATATTTATAGGTAATTTCATATGGTGGTAAAATGATGCGTTAACAATCGCTCTAAGTACTTTTGACTGAAATTTTTCTAGTACCTCGATGTTCGAAATACTGGCTGTTCCCCATAGTTCAATTCCCTGTGCTCAAATCTGTTTTAGAATTGCTTTGTTTTACTGTTGGACATGTGTCTCTGCTGGTGGTGAATGTTACTTGTATCGATTTTTCTGCGTTTGACTTGATGCGCCATGTTTTTAGCCATTTTTGTATGTTGTCCAGACCAGTTTGTAATCTTTCTGATGCCGCTATTGGTGAAATACTTGATGACAATATTGACGTATCATTAACAAATGTTGCAACCATGATATTATTGCCTGTTGGTAGATCGGCCGTGTTTAATAGGTACAGTGTTGGTCCTATTACGCTCCCCTGTGATACATCAGATATTATGTCCATCCAGTCTGAGCATTCTTCCCGATGTCTTACCATGAATTTTCTATCTTCCAGATAAGATTTTAATATCTGAAAGTAAGGATGTGGCAATTGTTGTTTTAGTTTGTATAACAGTCCATCATGCCATACCTCGTCGAAAGCCTGGGCGATCTCTAGGAATGTTGCAGAATGTTTTCTAAATCTTGACCAACTTTGTTGACCACTCTATGTACCTGTTTCGTTGTTCCATGTTGTTCTCTAAAGTCAAACTGGTGTATTGGTATTAATTTTCTTTGAATGATTATCGGCTTCAATCTTTTGATAAGTAATTTTTCGAATACCTTTGATAATATTGGAAGTAAACTAATTGGTCTATATGACTGTACCATTGTTTAGGTAAACACATGACATTCTTAGTATGTCATTAAATAATAGTGTTACATATCATACCTTTTTCTGTTAACTCCATTAGAAGTTTACCTCTAATCTTGTTATAACCAGGCGCCTTCTTTGGGTTGATTTCTTTGCAGATTGTTCGTTTTACTTCCCGTACTGAAAAACTCTAAATGGAAAGATCCATCTGTAGTGGCGATTGTAGGTTGTCGACTATTTTGTTATTTTCGATATCACTGATTTCTTGTTGATTGGTGTAAAACTGTTTCGAAGATGTTGTGCAAAAGTTGTTGCCTTATCTTGGTCGTTGTTGACACAATTTCCATTTGTCATTTTTATTGGTGGTAGTACCCATTTCGAACAGAGCTTACTCATGACCAAATGTTCATGCAAAATGGTGAATACACTATATGTATATATGTATCTTTAAAGTGTCAGCTATCTCACGCAACTTTTATTTACGATAGGCCAAAAACATTTTGTGGACTTTTATTATATTTTCTAGAACAAGTGCCGAATTTGGGCATCATCGATGTATGTACGGCCGCGTTTAAAATCAGTAAATCACTTCTCTACCATTTGTGTTGATGGAGCAGAGTCCGAATAACACTTGTCAAGCCATTGCTTTGCTTGAACGGAATTTATTCCCATTAAAAAGCAATGCTTTACCAACACAAATACAAGTTTTAGATCTTTCAAATGAAGTTCAATTCAGTACTCATATTGTAGTAATATTGAAGATATGGTTGCTGCGATCTGATTACATGTCACAAAATTGAAATTATGTGATAAAAATGTTACGCAATATATATTAAATATGGCAAGACAATTAAGCATTAGTTTAAGTATAGATGACTATTTATGAGTTTCTTGTATAGTGAAAATCAGTAAAATTAAATCTGCACCTGTAAATGTTTTAAGCTTCAACATCTGTAAATATTGATGCTTCAACATCTGTAAACAAAAGAATTAATTAAAAGATTCCTAATCACCAATTACACAGAAAAGAATGAGAAGTCATAATTTGAGTACCAAAAATTTCAAAAGGTATGTTTCCTAATACAACACAAAAAGAAAGGTATTATGTCAACTGCATCACAAAAGCTGGAATCGAAATATATAATAAAAGTACATACGCTGTGATCCGAAATGTTTACTGTGATGATGAGAATACTCGTGCATATGCTGAAATAAGAGAATGTGTTACAACTAGCGACGGTAAAAATGAAACTCAGCAGATGCGTTTATTATTGTTTAATTTAAACGAAGCATATAACATTTTCAAGGAGAGAAATCCAAGTATTTAAGTGGGATTTTCAAACTTTGCAGAATTATGGCCTAACGATGTGTTTAAGCTCTAAATAAATATGGAACCCATTCAATATTCTGCATGTATCACCAAAATGTCAAATTGTTTGAACTATTAAAGCTACTAAAAATATTTGATAATTCTACTGATGGAATAATGATAATTTATAAGTTATAAGGATATTTCAAAGAATATGATGTGTGAAGTACGAGAAGATAAATGTTTTATAAATAATAGTTAAATTATTTTATACATTGTTTGAGTTTGAAATTAGAAACTGAAATTATGGATGATTTCAAATTTAAACAATGGATAATTAGTAGTGTAATTAGTTATTTGAAAACCATTACCACAAAAAAGTTGATGATTTTGTTGAATATTTTGCATATAAAATTAAAGAATTAAGCCCACATGAATTTGTATTTAGGTCTCAATCAAAGTTCCTCAATGATACGAAACAAAACTTGGGTGTGAATTTTAATTGGGAACCTGAGTGTCAGAAATCATTTGATCTCGCAAAACAATTAACCATGGCTTCTCTACCGTCATTTCCATAATTATGAATGCATCGAATGTTGCTGTGGGATCCGTGCTACAACAGAAGATTTGCGTATCTGGGTGTTCCATTGCATTTCTTTCGAAGAAGTTAAGTAACACATAAAAAAAGTACCCAACATTCGATCGTGAACTTATCAATCTATCTTTCAATAAAACTGAAGCTTAAAAACCGCGGTAGAATACAGAGTATATAAACTTATTAGGAACAAAGTTAATGCGAAAGAAACGCAAATTAGAAAGGAATACTGGAACAAATTTAGTAAAGACATGAAACGTGATTTGAATGGTAGACAAAAGAAACTTTCGAACTTGCTCAGAAATAGAAAGAAAACTCTAAATGAATATGAAAACTCACATTTCCAGAATTTATTTAGTAACACAGAAGAATTTCATTTGAGACATACGAGGCACAGATTTTAAGATTATAAATTTTATATTAACCAACATTTAAATGAAAAGCAATATAAACATTGAAAAATAAAAAATCTCCCGGTAGTGATAATATCTCAACTGAAATATGTTGAGGACAACCTAATTGCTGAGATTGTTAAACTGTTCAATAAATTACTTGTACATAATAATGTGATACTCACATATTGGAGAATTACTGTAACAATACCTATATTTAAGAAGGGCAGTAAAGCTGATCCAAGAAACTATTGTCTTACCACTTTATTAAGTGCTGTTCAGAAACTCTTCAATAAAATTATTGCCAATGAAATCATCTCATAAACTATGATTTGCGATGAACAGAATGACTTCAGAAAGAACAGATCAAGTATTGATTCGATATTCATATTACGACACTTGTGCAGAAGTTCATTGAATACAACGCACCAATTTTCTTATGCGTCGTCGATCTTGCACAAGCTTTCGATCGTATCCAGTAAAACATTAGTGGTCTGATACTGCAGATAGATGTTAGCAACACAATGTGAATTAAAGTAAATAGAAAGCTCACAAATGAAACACCAATATCAACTGGAATCCGTTAGGGTGTTAGTTTGAGTCCAACATTGTTCAATATTGTTATGAACAAAATCATGCTGAAAATTAAAACTACTGAAATTAGTTATAGAATGCAAAATCAAATGATCAGTATTATTTGTTATGCAAACGATGCTGTTCTCATTGCAGAAAATAAAGACAATTTGCAACGCCTATTATTTAAACCAGATGCTTAAAGCTTAAAGATGTTAATATCTACCATAAAACAAAATCATTTATTATAGCCAAGGAACAAATATGATGCAAACTAGTGATTTATAACATACCAATTCAGCACAATTTGAGCTTGCGTTGTTTGGGTGTAGAAACAAGCAGAACTAGCAAACTGATGAGAGCTACAGAAATAAGGATCGTATGTACAATCACCGGTCATTTACTCAGAGATGGGTTCAGAAGTGATAATATCCGACATGAATGTCAAATTCAAGGCATAGTGAGATGGACAAGAACCAGAACGCGTTATTGGAGAGACCAAGTGGAAAGAATAATAAAGATAATAGAATACCAATTGAACATTGAAACAACACCCAAGTGGATTTTTTTACAACCTGGAGGTATAGTGCATGATGTTATTTTTGCATATTCAACTGAGTCAATTTTTTGCTATGAAATATTTTTAGCAACATGTACTTAGGTGTCCAGCGTAGAATTCCGTGCGCCTTCCTGTTAATTTTGCAGCATTTCATGAAGCTTCAATATGCTTGGTACATGCTCCAGTTATTGGATCTTTAAATTTTTTTGTATGATTAACAGTTATGTACTTGTACCCCAATTCATTTAATATTGCAAACATTTTCCAACAATCTGATACAATATTACTTTCTCAATCCACTCTTCGATTATTGGTAAAAGCGTATCTCAGTCCCTCTTCTTTACTTCTATCATAAAGTAATATCCGCTCCCGACTTCATTATCTGCAAATATAGCCGCTGTCTGTTCACATATTGATCACGATTGTATTTACATCACCCAATTTTTGTTTTAAATAATACCATCGTATCAAAGCTCTCAAAGAAACGCTATTCATTTTGTATTACATTCGAATCAACATTCTAGGTCCATAATGTTATAAATTTGCATATATTTGTGTATGATAAATTACATCTATTAAAAAAGTATCAGTTTTTATACTGAACCAATATTTCGTTTTTGTTTTCCAATTGGCATCTGCAAATGAATGTGTCCACTTGATTTTACACATATTTCTTTTTACCTTCTTCTGCAATCACTCCGTATCCCATTAATTTTCGTATAACTCTTAATTCTTCCTTGCATTTGAATTTGAATGAATCGAATCAGCTAAAGCTACGGTTTCCATATCACGTAAAATGAAACGAAAACGGATCCGAAAACATTTATTGTTATTTCAGTGAAATAATAAATTACTTTTCGTGCTTAATTAATAATAAATAAATAAAACGTTCAGTTCAGCAAATCCAAAACTAAAACGGACACGAGAACGGATTCCGATTTCGTTTTAGTTTACGTGACATAGAAACGACCTTAAACTACTCTGTGGAGAAGAAGTGGTAATTTTGTACTTTCGCCGACAAATTTATTATGTGTGTTAAAATAGAAATACTAGTATATATAGAACGATAGTGGAGTACTATTTACAGTACTGTATTTTTGAAGCAAACATATCTTGGACTTAATTTAAAAAAACATTTTTTTTGCGTTATATATGATTTTTTCAAATTTCTTTTTATTTAGTTAATGTAATAATTTTATTACAATTTATTTTTTGTAATTTTTTAATAGGAAAAAACACGAAAAAAATTAGTCTGTTTTTATTTTCTATAGACAATTTGTTTAATTAGTGCAATTTTTTATTTTACATCATTATTTATATTATTTAGTATTAATTATAATTTATTTTAAAATTAATGTATTATATATTTTTTTTTTTGTTCACAAACACTAGATAATCAATAATATTTTTATATAAAAATATTATATTCACATTGACATTTAATACTATTAGTATACATACTAGGTTTTTGACAGTAAGACCAGAAACATGTTTGTTTCATATCGCCATATTGAAATACCTTTATATACTTATTATTTGAGTTCCGGCTTAGACTTTATTAAGTGTGGGCGTGGGGAGAATTTATAGGATAAGAAAAATAAAATAAAATTTTTTCCACGTGTTTTCACTTGGTGAAGTATGGGCAGGAACTAACAAAGAAACAAATTATAGCTATCGAAAGATAAAGACTATTTGGGTCAAATTGGCCTTGGTCATTAAAGAAAAAGAAAATAATAAAATAATAATAATAATACTTATTATTTCTATTGTTAAAAATTATAGAAATAGTAAGTATATGTATATATAGTTTTCAATTTCGTTTTCAGGACTGTGATGATGAGGCAACTAGAAATGTAATTCTATCTTATAAAGACGTCATTCTAATCAGGCAACCAGATCAAAGTGATATATCTGTACCTTCTAAAAGAAAAAAGTTCAGGGGCTATTACAAAATAGCCCGCCACTATGGTTGGGCTCTTAATACAACATTCCAAGCTGGATTTGATTTTATAATAATAGTTGAGGATGATCTAAATATTGCACCTGATTTTTTTGAATATTTTCTGGCTACATATCATTTGCTTAAAATGGATTCTTCATTGTGGTGAGTTTTTGTATTATTATTGGTGGTGCCTATAGTGCATTTTAAATCAAGGAATGTAGCACCTCAAGGGCATCGTTTACATAAACATCCGCCGATTTAATGTTCTTATGTGGTACTACCCAATTAACAAATTTCTAGATGGAAAACTTTATTATATATAAATTTAATAAAAAATTGACAAATTAAAAATATTTTCATGTCAAATGATTGAAGTTTAGTAAATGGCTGTTTTTTTTGTTACTTACAAACAACTTTATTACTCAAATGTTAGCCATTGACTTTAATTCATTTAAATCAATTAATTATTTAAAATATTACTTCCACATTAAAAGTCATGTAACTAAAAATCTTTATATGAAATACTTGAACTTTAATTGCAAGTTTGGATTTGTTTGTACCCGTTAGTGAATCAAATTACTAAAATATGCGAAATTACTACAGTAATTAAATATATTGTATATAATGTATTGGTGGTCTGGTTTCGGATCAATCACAGTGAATTGAATTCCTAGTCAAGTGCCTGTAATACCTCCATGTGGTGACCACCGGAAATGTAGTTTGATAATAACATCTAATCAGACACGATTAAATTTGCAGAGGCGAAAGGGTGCGCTTGGGTGCTGTGTAATACTTACTTGCATTCGGATCGGATGAGAATACTTTTGACTGATATAAACAGACACGATTTGGATTTTGGAACCTGAAAAAGAGAAATATAAATGGATTTTGGAACCTGAAAAAGCGATTAATAATGAAAATTATTTAGTCTCATGGTGGTCAAACTGTTCAAATAATTGTATTCTTTTTAAAGTAGTTTTAGATCATAAAGACAACTAAAACTACCCAAACTAAAAGCATACATCGTAAAAATTGTATTCATTGGAATATGTCCAAGAAATACCATCTATTTAAAATTCCATTTACAAACCCATAGCTATTACCTACTATCTTCTCAATTTTTATTAATGACCTATTGTCCCTAACCACAAACCCAATTCATAGTTATGCTTTGACATACAGTACTTGACATCACTCTTGTTATTTCATTAGGAGGTCAACGGGGTTCATAGTCAATGGTGTTAATATCTGATTAGGTATCAATGTTGTTAACATATGATTCGGGGCGTGCAAATCTTGTATAACTCAAAGCAATTAAAACACAACTATGAGGCCTTATATATGCATTATATATAATGGCAATATTGTCTGTACTGAAATATATGGATAAAAATGCTGCACGAAGACTTCGTTGCAAAATATATTTCAGTACAGATAATAATAATGCATATATAAAACCTCTAATGGCGCAAAATTCACATATTTGGGCCGGTGCTCCTGCGACCACCTTTGGTTTCCTCAATAAAATTCAAAGGCAAGCTTTTCGTCTTATAGGTGATGATCACTTCAGCATAGGTGCAATGTGAGTGCAGCTACCTCTATAGATATTTTAATTGCTGGTATGTTACTCAATATTCGTGTATTCCCACTAGATACTCGACTATCTCAATTATTGCACTCGCGTTCTATTTGTAAGTAGCACAACTAAATATCGGGGCACTTTGATATCACGTACATTTCGTTTTTTCTAAATATGTGTTTCCTGACCTTTATGTCATCCAAAAAGTCAAATCAAATGGTCACAGACACCTGAGACACCAGAATATCAAACTTACACTTAAGCTTCAGGTTTGGCATTTCTCTGGGCTTAAGTGTATTATGCTAAAATAATTGTGAAATCGACCACCTGGTATTACATGCCAATTGAATGGAGTATATATACATTAAATCCCTATTCGTTCCACAAATTATTTGAAAATCCTTATTTTTTAATTTTTGATTTACTTATATTTTTATTTGCAGGTGTATATCCGCATGGAATGACAATGGTAAAGCTAATATTATAGATGAATCTCGACCAGATCTCTTGTATCGAACGGATTTTTTCCCTGGTCTTGGATGGATGTTAACTAAAGAGTTATGGAATGAATTAAGTATCAAATGGCCACCTGGGTAACTTCTTTAATATTCGTTAAACTATGTTTGTTTTATTATAAATATTATTCAGGTTTTGGGATGATTGGATAAGAGAACCTGAGCAACGGAAAAATAGATCATGTATAAGACCGGAAATTTCAAGAACAACTACGTTTGGAAAAGTTGGTGTTTCTAAGTAACATAAATAATTTTATTTTTCTAACACAATTAAAATATTATTTTATTGCATAGCGGATTATTCTATGAAAGGCATTTAAGTTTCATTAAATTAAGTACGAAATTTGTAAACTTTACAAGGATT
>JANSTX010055641.1:0-10017 GCA_027564355.1 Penthetria funebris
TTCAAGCACCTTATACATTTTTCTAGTTGAATGAGTACTAAATATAAAACAGGCCCTGGTACTTGTAACAATATTATCAAAAATTATGCCCATTATTCGGGTATAAGACATTGAACTAGTCACGTGTCACACTCTGTTTATTGTTCATTTGTTCACATAATTCAATTTAATTTATTTATATATATTAATGCATATTTTAATACGACAGGCAGTTTATATGTTCGGAATATGCTCACAATTAATATAAATTAGACATGATTTTGAGACCAAAGTGAATGTGTATTGTGTCTTTATCATTATTATTATCATCATATCAGTTCATATCATTCAATGTAGAATTTGAACGTTTACAATTAACAGACAACAAATAATGCAATGTAATTTCAAAAAATTTTTCTTTATTGTTGCAAATTACTTCTTATATAAGTACATATTAAACTTATTGAATGCTCATAAAATAACAGACATTTTTTTTACGAGTATTGTTATTTATTTTAAATTAATAACATTAATTATTAATTTATTTGCAATTCAATTATGCGTTCTCAAAACAAACTAGTAAAAATGAAAAAGTGTATTAAATAAAAATTATAGTAATAATAATAATAACCAACGATGATTAACAAATTCATAGATAAAAACTTGTAATAATTCATATAATATATTGAAATTATTGCTTATTATGGATAATATTTTTTTAAATATAAACGAATATTCACTTGTGTCTGTTTAGTAACAATTATCTGAAATATTGTAAATAATAACCTATTTTTGTTTATTATTTAATATTTAAATTAACACACAATCAAATGTTATATACTAAAAATGTTTCTCATTTGGTTAAATTAATGATTGTTTAAATAAAAAGTACAAATTTTATCTTAATCGTTAAACAAAATATGTATACCTACATAAAGTTCAAATATTTTATTGATTCTTAATTACCCTACTATTCCAGAAATTCCAAAAAAAAAAAAAATATATAATAAAATTATAGATATTTTAATTCAATATACAGTGTTTCTTCAAAGTTAGGTATATATGAAACATAATTATATAAATTATAAAATCAATTCTCAATACACTCATATTTCATTTCCATTTTTAGTAGATGAGTATCAACACCACAATTAACTACACCACCAGTATTCCCTAAATCATTAAAACCAATACCAGAAATACTTCCATTATTCACAATTGTACTATTATTACCACCATCAACAATTGCCGTTTGGTCACCTATTGGTATGGTTGTAAATGGTGTGGTGGTTGTTGTTGTTGTTGTTGTTGTCGTTGTTGTTTCCATTGTTGTCTTATTACCATTACTGTCATTTTCATTTGAAGCATTCGCCAACAAACTATCTGCATATAACATTTCATTACGTTTTTGTTTTAGTGCACGTAATTCAGCCATACGTTTCTCTGAACGATGTACCGTAACATGTTGACGTAAATGCTTACGAAATTTAAATGTTTTCGAACAAAATTCACACATATATGCCTTTACATCACTATGTATTATCATGTGTTCCTTTAAATATGAATGATGACCAAATGATTTTGAACAAACTTCGCATTTATATGGCTTAACACCAGTATGATTTGTCAAATGGATTTTAAGTGCATATAAACGTGAAAATTCCTTACTACAAAATTCACATGTATGCACTTTTCGATTTCGATTTTTTACCGGTCTACATTTATGACGTTCCAAATTTATTTTGGACACAAATTTCTTTTTACACACAATACATTTTTCCAATAAACCATAATGATCTTTCATATGATAATCATATCGATCGCTTACAATTTGTTTATGACAAAAATCACATTCATGTGTTTTTTGAACAGTTTTCTTTTGTACCGGTCTTTTAACACGTTTTCTTTTGACTGGCGGTGGTTTAGGTTTTGTTTCTTCTTGTTGCTGTTCAACAACTACTGGTTCCTTTTGTTCGTTCTCTGACTCAGCACTAAAACTATTAATATTATAATCATCATTATTATTATCATCATTATTATTATCATCATCATTATTTTCAACATCATTATTTTCATCATTATTATCATCATAATTATTATCATTGTTTACATTTTCCACATTACTACAACTATTACTATTTTCTTGTAATGGATCTTCTATTTCTTTACACTTATCAATTAGTTGATCTAAAACTATTGGTTCTTCTTCTTCAAATGGTTCATTGTATTCTAAATCCTGACCGATTAACAATATACTCTCACGTTTTACATTTATGGTTGAATATAAATTTTTATTATCATATGTTATTGATGATGTTGAAGTAGCATTTTTTTTATTTCTACCATCATAGCCAGCTGTTGGCATTGGTATAGAATAAGATGTTGGTATTGAAAATGATGTATCTTGTGGTTCAAGCTAAAATTTATTACTGTATTAATACTGTACTGATAAAATTTATTTGAATAAAAAAAAAATATGAGTAAATATACTGCAAGTATAGTCAAATTTATCATTGATTCAGAGGGTGTCTGGTGAAAAGTCGCATATCGAAAGAAGAATAGATAGAATAAGTATGCGATCTTCTGTTTTCCATTTTTAACGGTTTTTGTTGTTTTTACATTTGTGTTTCGATAAATAAACCATAATACAAGATTGATGCTGATATAAATTGAAATGTGTACAGTCCCCTTTATCTGATATCAATTATTTATTTATCATTTTTATTTTTGAAATCAAATAATTCTGTCTCGTTGCATATGAACGCGTTTGATATACAAGTAAAAAATTGGTTTTTATTTATACATACTAAAATCATGAAATCAAAAATGACTGGAGATTGTAATTACAATGTCACTTAATTCTAATATAACTAATTCTGTATTGAAAAAAAATATGCTAAAAAATAATAATAAATAATCACCTTAACTCGATCATTTATAAATTGTAAAAAACTCGGATCCACAAACTTTGCTATATCTTGTAATTTGGCATTTAAATAAGAAACTGATTGTTGTAAAATTTGCTTTTCAACAAACACTATATTCAGTTTTGCCTTAAACTTTCCAATAATTATCAGTGATTCTTCCAGTGTTGTGATACGAAATAAATCTATATCTTGTAGAAACCATTCATCCGGTTCAATATCTATTTTTATCATATGATCTTCTTCACTCATAGTTAAAATTTATTCGTATTTTTCTGCAAATATATTACATATCTATTTACTTTAATTTTTATGAATAAAAATAAAATAATAAATACGGATGGGTTTCTATTAACTGTCTAAGTATTCATGTACTGCTTCTTAAACAAGCAGTACAGGAACATGGCATACATCAACACAATGGTGTGTAATCTTGACAAACAAAAAAAAAACTACAAAAGATCTGATATTCAGATCTCACCATTAATGTAGATAACATAGAAGTTAGAAGTTATGCACCATACCTTAACGGAACTATTCAATTGTGGAATCAGTCCAGTGTTATTTGTAACTCTATTATTCACTCATTATGTTATTATTCTCAGTTAAAATTTGATTAGCAAATTTTAATATATCATTGGAGATTAAAAAACAAAACAAAAACTTAAGCTGTGTCAGATGCAAATGTGTACGTGAAATATGCCACAGGTTGATAAGACAATGGGAAAAATTTTATAGAATTCAATTTTCTTTCTTAAGTTGGATATACAATAATAATAATTAACATGTGATACTGCAGTAACTAAAACGGTTGCAATGGAAAAACAATAAAATTTATTGTTGTACAAAACTGCAAATGGTGCAAGTACATTGACATGACGCTCGTTCACTCTTTAATAATAATGAAATTAATCAAAAATAAATAATAAAATACATAATTTTCGTCAACAAGAATAAATATTTTTGATAAAAACACCGAGTTAAGGTTCACTATTTTGTATTTTTTAAAATTAAAAAATTAAATATAAATTTTATTTTGATAATTATTTAATAATTATTACAAAATAGAAAATACATACAATATTATTTTTTTTTTTTTATACAAATATAAATGACGTTTCTCGTATCAAACTTTAATCGGTAAAATTTTTCCAAATAGTAATTTGACGATTTCTGATACTTTAGATAATGGATTCTTATTAGTTATGGCGCGTTATTGTCGCAATTCGCCGAAAATCCGAAAAATTTGAAATTAATTATTTCTGTTGTTCAATTGATTTCGTATGGGTTAATTTATTAATCATCCTGATCTGTATATAGTTGCTCAATAGAAATTTTTCCTATTTGGACGTTAACAACTACTGTTATTTGAGTTTCCGGATATATGGTGATCAAGAAACGTATTATTATGTTAACCCGCGTCATTTATATGTTTTTGCAACTGCCTTTAGTAGTGCAGTTCGCACAAAAGAAGGGATGGGGAAACGGTGTGAGCGTAGAAATTTGTGTACCTTAATCTTGAAAGATGGTCCGTCCGACTGCAGACAAACGAGATATAAAATTGGCTCAAAAATTTATAAAAATATATGTTATCAGTATATTGTTACACAACTATGTGCACGCCACCAATAGAAATTACAGTACACAACGATTGTATTTTCTACAAATACTATTTGCACCACGCCATCTATTACCGAAATTCAATGAAACATCAAAAATAATGAATAACAATTCTAGAAAAATTCTACAAATTATCGAGAATATAGTATAGATATTTGTGGAAAGACCAATTGAGAAAACACCAGAATATTGCAAATATAGATTATTTCACTAAATATTGAAAAATGTAGGAGTCGGACTCAATTTACCGTTTCATTTGAGTCCATGTAAGATTAACTGTCGATTAAGTAAACTGATTTGGTTTATTTTACAACGAAATTTTTATAACTATTTTAACAACATCATAACCAAACTTCATCGATTTAATTATTTTGGCAATCATCCTGACCTTTACTCCACGCTGCAGCATAGGGTGTCAACGAACAACAGCCATTTTTCACGATCTTTGGCCAGTCCTTTTAATTCACCATATTACAATCAACGGGTGTCATCCTCCGGGTTTACTTTGGTCATTTAAGCCAATCCAAAACGAACAGAAACAATAGTGGTGACAGAGTATACACCATTGTTTTACACCAGAATGTACATTAAAAATATCACCAAGTCTTCCACGATGCATAACTCTACATTGTGAACAACGCGATATAGACCGCGGATCGTATATTCATTGTTCACATCATACCAAGATCAATACTATCGAAAGCCTGTTTGAAGTCGACAAATAACATAAATACAATGGCGTTGGCCATTCAATTGACTGCTCAACAATAATCCGTAATGTATTGATATGTTCTGTACATAAAACCTATCAGGCCTGAAACCTGCCTGTTCCTTTCGACTTCTCGGTTGCAAAACTGAATTATCCTGTCATGCACGATAATAGCTATACCTGTGTTTATCGTCTGATATCACGCCAGTTCTCGCATATACTGAATTTACCCTTTTTCGACAACTTAATTATCGAGCCCTCTTTCCATAAAACTGAAATATCATCAGGTAACCATGCTTTATCAATAATATGGATTTAAATACTGATGTAATGCAATCTAAGTCTACTTTCAACATTTCTAGTGATATGTTATCGGCACCTGCCGCCTTACCGCTCTTTAGGTGTATTCTTTTATGCACATGCCACAAACCACAAGGTTATAATTACTGCACATTTCCGCACAAAAGTTTTACATTATTGTTCATATCACCTACTCCGTGTGTAACCATAAGAACTTCCCAGCCAATGTTGTCCCAGCCAACCTTTGCATTAGCGTCACCCATGCATATGACAATATCCGAACTGTGAATTTCAACAAAGGCAGATGATTCATCCGATGATGCCTGTACTGTAAATCTGAACTATACAAATACAAATTTAACTCTACTCTTGAATCTTCAAGTATTTTTCTAACGTTCCAGGTTCCAATTAAATCGTGTCCATTTGCGTAAGCCAAAAGTCGTCATCGCATTTCCATCCGATCCAAGGCCATTCATTGACGTTTCTCGTGCAATTAAGTATTCCAGCAGTGCGAGCCACCTAGGTTGGTATAAGTTTTATGTTAATTCCTTATTGGCCGCCCAACTGGACGCTGTCGTCCCTGTAATTTTAGCCGTGTCTGATTAGGTGTTAGAATCAGACTACGTTACCGGTGGCCACCACTTGCCGGTATTACAGGCAATTGGCTAGGAATTCAATTCACGTCTGCTTGATCCTAACCCACACCATCGACAATACATATAACCAGTACTTCTTTGATTTCTATTTATATGTGAGTTTGAGCTGAAATTCAGTTTGTATGAAAACGGAGGTAAATAAAAAAAAATCATTTAACATTTAACACGTTAAATAGAACTCAACCCACTGGTTTTAGAAACACAAACAAAAGTATTTCCGTTATAAGTAGAACTATATCCTTCATACTCACTAGATTTTTCATTGTTAAAATAACAGATAATAATTTCTAAGAGATTTGATTTGGCATTTCTCGAAAATGTTCGATATTTTAAGGTCACCCGTATTTTTTACTCCAAATTTCAGTGGGACTATTAGTCAACCCACGAACAAGTGGAAATTTATCTTATATAAAGATACGTATATATCCTATTGTAGTAAAGCACAATCAATTTACTTTAAAAAATTTTATTTGCATATTTAATTTATTTCACACTGAAGATTTTTGACTGCAAAAATGATCGCTTTTGTAGCGCGTTGTTCAATAGTCCAATAGTCAATTAGTGGATCTATACACATAATCTCTTCAAATGCATTGTAATTCAAATTATTTTTTTTTTTAAATTACATTGTGATCGTAATAACTATTTCAGAAGTGACAAACGTATCGGGTCCACGATGCCTGGAACTAGGAGTATTAGCGGGTACTTAGAATATAGTGATATAGTGTGATATCATGCGTGTCCTTCTGACTTGGTGGTGCGATAGGTTAAGCGTTGTCATCCATTAAGGTATGATTGGTGTGTATATATATATTTGATATTTGATATTATCATTGTGTATCGGTTAGTGTCTAAGCTATATACAGCGTTTAAATTTAAATAATCGGTGTGCCGGTAAGACTTGTCGGTGTTAGAATAATACTTTATAGATCATTAGGAAAGTATATATTATAGTGTTGATTAGGGCTAAAGTGACCCTTTTTGTAAAATTTGACTATAAGTACCCTATAAACTGGTTATATAGTGGTGATTTTAGCTCATGTAGACTTATTTTGTAGCAAAGGAATGCGAAATGAAGACAATGTATTAAATTTGAGTGGGACCGTGTATGCATTTTATGTATACGTATACGTATTTCCTTTTCTGTATGATTATATTTTATTCATTAAAAATAATGATTATATTTACATAATTTTCTTGTTCCTTTATTTTTTTATTAAGTATAGGCCGCCTTCTCGCATTATCACTGTCTTCCAAAAGCCATTGATCACTCAAGATTTAAATTCGTAACTTAAGCACTATCTCATTTGAAGGTGATTAGAGTTTATTGCAGTGATTGCGTAGTTTTTGGAAGTGGCAAACATTCTATTCATCTATTCATAAGTGAGCACACAATTGTCACACGGTGGCCTCATGTTTTTGGAGAACACTTAATTTGCAAAGACATATAGTTTGTTTGTCGCGCTCTTCAGACTTCAATGATATTTGTTCTGTTTTCCAAAAAGAAAGTCTTCGATGCCAATTTATTATTATACCATAAAAATCTGTTTAGTAAAAATGTGAATTTAATAAATATTAATAAACATAAATTTTAATTCTTAAGAAGATATCGAACAAGCTCCTCCTCATAAATATTTGCGGTTCATTTTTGAGTGCTGTTTGCGAATTTACTTTTCATTTTTTTTTTCTTTTATTTCTCTTTTGACATAAATTGTGCACCAAGTGCACATGCAAGACATTTTAAATAAACATTTTTGTGGATGAAAAATATCGATAGAGAAAATTTCTTCTGTGTGCAAATAATTTAATTTTTAATTAAAAATAAAATGTAAGTATAATTTTTTTCATTAATTTATTACTTTATATTTAACTGTTTAAAAATGAAATTAGTAAATATTTTCAATGTATTTTGTTAAGAGAAAATGTTATGGGTGAAAAGATTTGGTAGTGAAAAGTAGAACGAACGATCCAAATTTTTTTTTTTTCATTTATAATTCTGTACATAAAAACAAAAAAAGACGATCATTTTTTTCCAATTAATTTGTATGCCAATCATGAATACTATAAAAAAAAAAAACTATTGAATTTATTAAAGTGAATCGTGTCAATTTACAATATTTCTTTTCTTCAAAATCTTGGTATTTGTTTCTTTTGTAATTTTTTTTTTTCATTTTAATAAAGTGAACTGTGACGGTGATTTATAATAGTTTGAGAATTAACAGATAAACCTGTATTTTGGACGTTCTGTACAGAAGGAGCTGGTACACAAAATATTTTTCAATTATTTTGTTTTCGTAAGTAATATCGGTAAGAGACGAATCATTTAATTTGTAAGACAAATAAAAAAAAAAAAAAAACGATTAGATACACTACATCTGAGGCATTCAAAAATGATCGACAGTATTTCTTTTTTGTTCAAGATTTTTACCATTTTTAAAGTTTTGCTATCACATCAATTTCCATCTATATCATTCGACTGTAGACCTCGTTCAGGACATTAACAGTGTTGTGCATGTATGACACATACAACACTTAATAAATGTTTATTTTATCTAACTGTGGCCTTATTTTGGCATAACTAGTCGTAAACAGAATGTGTTACTATAGTTGACTATATCAAATTATACATTTTAATTAGACTCATAAACTATATCGGCATATTTCTATTTATACTATAAAATACAGATATAATTTACATAGTTTATATTTGCAGTTTGATTATTTTAGATTTTCCAAAATAATGTCAAATTTATTGCAAGAAAATCTTGATGAACGAATTGAACGAATAAGGAAACGTGATGAAGAAATTGTGAAAAAATATCGTTTGGCCGAAGAAGATAGAAAATTAGCATTAAAACATAATGCTATGGTTAAAACGAAAACACCAATAGATGATGATGATTGGCCAAAAGGACATAAATATGATACCATACAATTTACATATGATGTTAAGGAGATAGCTGCTGCTAATGAAGATGACAAATTAATAAGAAAATCTGAGAAATTAAATCAATCACAACAATATGGTGGCGGTGGTGTTGGTGGCAAAACATCAAATCGTGATTATAAAAAATTTGCAACTGGTACAGGACCACCACCAGATCCGTCATATAATTTTTTAGCCGATGCTGAACGTGATGGTATTCCGCCAGCAACAACAAAAACATCATCATCATCATCATCATCATCACCAACAACAACAACAACAACAACAACAACAACAACAACAACAACAACAACAAATACAAATGATTATCAGAAAAAAAATATATCATCAATAATTGATAAAATATCAAATAATAGTTTTGGCAATAGTAACAACAATAATAATAATCGAAATCGAAATAATAATGGTGGGGGTGGTGGTGGTGGTATTGGTTATAATAATAAAGGACGTAATAATAATACTAATAATAATAAATATAGAAATGGCGGAAATAATAATAATAATAATAATAATAGTAATATGTCCTGGAAAAATGATCGTAACAATGATGATGAACGTAATGGTCGTCACAAAATAAATGATAGTGCCAATAATGGTAGTGGCAGATGGCGTCGTGATTTTGGCAATAATAAATTGTCTAATGAAAATGGTGAGCACCAACATCAGCAACAGCAACACCATCAGAATCAGAAATTCAATAAAGTTATTACAAATAATGAATTGCAATTGATGAAGAATCAAAAATGTGCGACTTCATTAAATGTAATAAATAATGAAGATGATAATATATTACCAAAATTTTCTGATGCTACAATTGAAAAACGTGGTAATGTAACAATTTCGGTTTCACAAGGTGGTGAAGTTGCGAGTGTTAAATGTATG
>JANSTX010055642.1:0-10016 GCA_027564355.1 Penthetria funebris
TTAAAATTTTAAAATTTAAAAAAATTAATATAAAAATGAATTAATTAAATATTACTAGTAGACATATTTATAATAATAAAAATTGAATGATGAATATACCAATCTCTTCTTATTTATGTAAAAAGAAGAACCTTGAAAGATATTAGCAACAAAACAAATAAAAATTCGCAATTTATTTATTTATATTCAACATTTAAATTATTTTTTTTTAACTTTTATTCTTGCAAAATATTGTGGCTTATACATACATAAAATGCATAAAGAATATAAGAATATATGCAAGCAAGCGTGTATATGCACATCATTGAAATCAATAATACTGCACTTTTTTGCAACATTCATTCGATTTTGAATGCATCAGAAATTGTTTCGTTTTATTTTATTGCCATCGTATGTTTACCAAAACGAATTTTATGAAAAAAATAAAATATATTAATTTCTTTGTTTCCAACTTATTTTTGCATAATATTAATAATCTGTTAACCTTCAATTATTTCACATTTTATAGCGATATACAATCTAGCTAGAAATATGTATACAAGATTGTCACATCTCTTTTTCAAAGTCATATATATATATGCTTCCCTGTAATAAAAAGCAATTAATTGCGGGTATTGTGGGTCATTCATTTTAAAACTTGTAATGCATTATATTGGTAACAGTTGCACGATGTATGAATGTCACTCAAGTATCGTTTAATTATACCATATCAATTCACTCAAGTACTATGATTATCATCTATCAATGAATTCAATATTTCAATGCAATATGTTTTTGTGTAATTTTCAATTTTATTATGTTCTAACTAAAAAAAATATCTGAAAACATTTTGCAAATTATGTAGCCTTCCATAATCGTATTTAATAGGTGTACAGTGAAACTGTTGGAAGCTTATAGAATATTATAAGTTCATAATCTCAAGTTTAACGAAAGGCTTGGAAAAAAATATTCAATAAGTTTTTCCACAGCCTAAAATATCAACTGAACATATTATGATCTTTCTTACTCAAATTTTAAGTAGAAGCTTGCATATGAATGGTGAGACGTGAAATGCTTTACACTAGATAGATTTAGGGGTTTTTTGCCAGCATTTGAGATGGGATATTAATATTTAAGGTGTACTTATGCGACATTCGGGTACACTTCATATGCGGCATTCATCCTGATTTTAGTTCGTTTCAGGTTGTTTCGGATATTGTGAAATATTCAAACTTAATGCATGAGTTATTCAGGATTCAGTTCTATCATCTATATCTTTTTTTTTCAAATTTTCATTAATGACATTTTGTTGTAACTTAACCTGAAACCCAAATACATAATCTGATTAATTCAATGTCAACTGAGGTAATGGTAAAAAATTCTTTACGTGAAACTTGTTTTTTAAAAACTCATTTCTTTAATGGAGATGTACAAATTTTGTAAAATTTAATGTAGCTAAATTTGCTGCTCAACATTTTGGTCTCTCGCATCAATTAAAAAATAACTTTGTAATGATCACCTCTTGAATGAACGTTGCATTCAAATATTGATCTTGCGAGCAGTCTTAGCGTCCATAATAGAATTCCAAGACGAACTTTTCAATTTACAGGTAATGAGCATGTCACCAATCACATATACTCCATTTACGCTTTGCGTTTTCTATAGATGCTACGCTATTGAGATTGATAGTATTAGCCCGATATTTGGATATTTACTTTAAATACTCGACATTATCGCTTTAATGCACTGTCGATCTGTTGATTTTAGATTTCATGGCACAATTAATATCATATCTGGTGTTTATGAAAAAATTTTGTCGAAGATACGTTTCCTGAACTAATTGACCTTCAAAAATGCCTTTCATCCTCTAATCTTCTATATATGAACTGCACTTGATAATTATTTTGTGTTTGTAAAGATTAAAGTATATAGTCTAAAAGATATCGTTAATATAAAAAAAAAAATTACTTTCACATAATTTAACAAAATAAAACAAAAAAAAAAAAAAATTGTAAATTTAGAAAGAAATACAATAGGCTATTACGTCTTTATGAGTATAAAACAATTGGAATACGTCGAATATACGGGATATTAACAATTAACAATTGACAAATGAGATGTGAATGATGGTTGACGTCTATAGTGTATTATTAATCAGTTTACGAATAAATAAGATTGATTATTTGCAAATTACAATAGATACAGATATTATTAATGCTCGGAAATCTGTATATGTTAATAAGAGTTCTCTGGACCTGATTTTTAAAATTTTATATTAGAATTTAAAAAGATAATTACAATTGGTAAACGGTTGGAATGAAAAATTAACAATTTTAATAAATATTTTTCTTATTTGAAACTCCTCAAATTTTCAACTCTTTCAGATTTTACAATAAATCCACATTTACATCTAATTAACTCAAATTTTGAACTTAGTCTACGTCGTAATTGCAAATACAATTTGTGAAAACGAAAAAAAATATGATTTGACCGGATAATCGCAACCAGTTACTGAAAATAAAATATGTGTATGCCAAAAAACGCTACCAAAATTTGATAAAATCTGAACTTTCCGTCACATATTGAAAACTGAACTACTTAAATTGAAATCTTGCATTTTTCAACGATCAATGTACTGTGTTGTAAATGCGAAAATGTGAGCCTGAAGAATTCGTTAACACCTTAACCACTAAACGTGAATAATTATTATAGGATATTTGTTCCACAATAGGCTAAAATCATCATGATCATCAGCAATACGAAAGGTCTCTGTGACTAAATAGGAAGTCTTGTAAGTATAATTGATAAACATTAACATCGATCAATAAAAAGAAAAGTTGTATGACCACTTAGTTGGGATCGTCTCTAGTCATTAAATACTCGATAGAGTAAAATATTAGATATAACCTACAATTTATAATATGAACAAAAATTACAAATGAATTCCGAGAAACAGTGCAACAATAATCTGTATAAATGTTGTATAAAACATTATTAAATTATGACCTTAGTCTTATTAGACAGATAAATTAAATGAATTTTGTACAAGGTAAAGTAAATAATGAGATAACCAATTTAATTTTATAAATTTTTGTTCGAAACCAATTTTGAACAAAAAGAAAAACAAAAAAAAAAAAAACAGTGAAACGCGAAAAGTATATTATTGACTATCACTCTTAGATTAAGCCACGGCGGCATCATTTCCGTAATGCTCAATTATCTATTAAAGTATTATCAAAAAAAAATACAAAACATCATTAACGAATTGGTATGCGGTTTAATTTAAAATATATATCAAAAAATCCAGTATAACCATCAATATATTGACCTTTACATCATATGGTTGCATAATGTGGCACGTAACGTAAGTTACATCTAATATCAATCAAAACAACTTTATAATCAATTAGACAAAGTGATGCATCATATAATGTACCGATTTCTGATAGGTGTATAAGGATCATTTTATGTCTAAATCTTTGGTTTATGGGTTTACCGAATCTAACATGTCTGCTTCCGCAGCGGTTTACTATGGGCTTTTCCGATCCATAAATTTTGTCCTAAAGTTTGATCGATTGTTTTACAAATATTGAATTTACTAGTGCTTCTTGGAGTTTCCATAACCTCATTCAGTTACTACCAGTTTTTAAGTTGAATATCATTAGTCTAGTTGCAGTGACGAATGGAGTGGCCAACTATCAGCGGTGTTACCGGTAACTCGATCGCGGTAAATGTCAATAATGACGTGTGATCAAGACTAAAAAAAATGGTTCCAATATCGCGTTTGTCGAATGATTAAAAAAATAACTAAACAACAAAACTAGATGCTGGGGATTTATGCATTACTCAACTGAATTATTCAAATGTATAACTGGATAATTATGATTGATCCTATATTTTCCAGTTGGAAAATTTCAATTCTAGTTAATTAAGTTTACATTTGATGTTACATGCATATTTGAACTGTCATTGATGAAATTAGCTATTTTATCTGGTATGACAGTTTTAATAAGTTGGAATCATTGGATTATTTTCCGGCATGAGAATCGATATCACTGTAGCTATTTTTCAAGAACAAGAAATATATGCATTTTTAAAGACCATATTGAAAAAATTACCCTTCATTATAAAAAGACTAAAAGAACCCTTTCACGTGCACAACAAAGAACAAAATATATATATATATATAGTCCCTTATTCTATGTTTGCCGTATGTTTTGCGGGGCCTAAAAATAGAACCTTCAATATACATACATTAAAAGAAACATAAATTGGATAGTACTACAAATAGAGAAGACGGGAAATTAAATAAAAATAAAGAACGGTAAAATCATCTTGAGTCATCGTACTTATGTATATACAAGATTATGTTTATCAAACATATATACGAGTATGTGAACATATAAGTAATAAACAGCATAATAATACGGAATAATATTATTACGATTTGTTGGTTGCAAATATACATAAAATCAAAAAAAAAAAAAAAAGATAGTAAAGAATTAAAAGTGTGAAATTAAAAAAAAAAATATTTACCCACAACTTCATACTCTTCGTATTGATTTTAAATGCAATGAAAATACGTAATTTGCGAAATCGCGTACGTAAGCAGCAAGACAAGGTAAATGTAATTGATATTTCTTAAGCTCGACTATTGATTTTTTTTTCCTATTTTAACACAAAATGGAACAAAGGAACGAACTTATTATTATCAAATGAAAATAATTTTATATTGCACCGAGAACTGGTGTGATGCAGCGAAAACTATTGATTTAAACATTCTTTTCCTTTGTGCAATATAATTGTGTGTCTCAATCTTCTTATTATTATGTTAAACGAATATGGGAAAATATCGAATAGATTGATGTTGGATGCATTTGTGTGATATCATTCAATTTCAATGCAAACGCATTTCTTAACTACTAATGTAATTAACGTACCAATTTTTAGTGAAAGATGGAAAAATTCACTGTTAGACGTTCGTAGCTATACGAGCGCGGATGTATTTAGTGGCCATTACTTGATTATTGGATAGATGAAAATAAAATTTATGGCCAGACATAAGAAGACAATCTAGAATTGTCATCGTCATGTGACATTATTGCATTATTTATAAAATCATTAAATGTTATTAAAATTTTAACATTTCCAAAGAAACTTTAAACTTTACAGACAGATTAATGAAATGTTTTTAATGACAAACAACTGACTAACAAACAAATAATACATACACAATGATTAGTAGTTTACATTTTCAATAATAACATAACAAACGCAACTAAGTTTTTACTAATTGAATTAATTAATTAGTTATTTACATATTAGTTAACTTTAAGAAACTGAAAAGTGTACATTAAGGATATGTTGAAATTCTCAGCCCGGATATGAGATAATAATTTCAAATGTACTTGTTTTGGCAAAAAATAAATTAGATAAGAAAATGCAGTACATAATGTCAAACGTTAATTGTGTACACTTTGGATATTGTAATTGCCATGTCTTTCTCCATCATATAATAAAAAGTTATTTAAAAAGTAATAAACGAATATCTGGAAACAAATGACTTCATTCTTACTCACCCATATCGGATTTCGTTGCGATATTGATATGTGCGATATTGTTACTGATCTGGATAAAATTTGCTGTAGAGGAGCATTTGATGTTCTAAATTTTCTTGTATAGAATGCATAAAAATCTTGAAAGTATGAATTTAGTTTTTTCTCATGGATTGATGATTGATTTGTGTTGTTTTGGATGGCATTTATTTTGATCCTTTCCATTGAATGCACGTGTATTGGACAGATTAATTTCATCTCTAAAAGTTACAACCCTAAAGCACAAGAAAAAAAAAACAAAAAAGAACAAACAAGGAAAACAAATATCCATCATTGAACTACATTCTGATTGTGGACATTAATTTAAATTTCATTCCTTCAAATCTTATTCGATTGTTTTAATGTCATTATCAATATGTACCGTAATGTTAGCATCACATGACAATCTCAGAGTCTCTAACATGTAATCGAGATAAAAAAGAATGTGAATGTAGTGATTATTGAGTTATAAGTGTAAAAAAACAAAATTAAAAAATAACATCTAACCAGCACAAATTAGGTAGTAGTTTGGAAAAACTTAACTAATTTGAAAATTACAATTACATTTCTTTGGGGGTGACATTTGAATGAAACGTTCTTAACGAAATTAATATCGTATACTGTCATTCCAACAACAAATGTTTTGTATAATGCACTCAACTAACGTTGAAAATGTTCTTATTTGTTATTCGTATTATAAGAAGACAATCATTCTAATTACTTATTGAGTTCATTTAAATACTAAACTAAAATGAATTGCTATTGATGGAATTTTGAAAATTCGTGACGAATATTGTCATATTCCATCAAGTCTAATATTTCAACACCCAATAGAGGCGCCGATAAGTAAGTGTGATGACTTGTTTCATAAATCTAATCTCATATAACCCATACTTTAACTATATCTTGTACCATGTTCACTTCAACACTAATTGTCAAACAGAGTTTTTAAAGTTTTTTTTTCATCAGTTCTAGTACCCAATTTAGTACCAACCAGACCATGATAAGTCAACATATAAAATTGTATCAAATTATGTTTTAATTATAGTTTTTGTAATTATGTCACTGTTACTGACTACCCCAATATCAATGTTACTCTTCAGTCCAAAGTATTATGCTATCTGCACAATACTTTGTACCAAAGCATAATAATTTGTATTGAAAAGCAACATTAATATTGGGATGGTCAGTAACAGTGACAGTACTATTCCATAGTTTATACATGATGAAGCTGATTAATTTAAAGTATTGTAGATTCTTGTCGACTATTAAGTGTAGTATATAAATTTTGATGATATAATCATTTAGATAGATTATATCAGATTAGCTGTATATTTATCGTATATCATTTGTGTATTCCATGTTAATTGTGTTATGCATTCTGAAGTTCATTTTAACGTATTAAAAGTGTATACTAATGTAGTCTTTCGAATTCTTATGCATTCACAAGACATTGTTATGGCTGCTCTTATTCTACACTTGTATCTTCTGCCTCTTCTTCTTCTTACTTGTCTTGATCATTATGTAGGAAACTGAACTATTGAACAATCAATATTTGAGTGTGATTATATTTTGTTTTTTGGCATTCCTTATCAATATTCAACATCAGTTTATACTATGTGTTTGTCTAGTCTATGTCAACATTATGTAATTTAAGTAATTAGAAACGACTTAAACTGTAACGAATATGATAGTTTTTAATTCTATCCCATGTGGCTTCAGATGATCATTTCACCATTTTCATCTAGGTTGTATGTAATTTCTATTCATGGTAATTTACAGGAATTGTCAGTGCATATGACTGACAGGAAGTGAAATGCAGTTCATTGTTGTTCAACATTTAACTTCAAAAGTTGTATTTATCAAAACTTGCAATAATTAATTAATGCAATGATTTTATAGAATTTTCTTCCTGTATTTTTTGATTGTGATTCCCGTATTGTTTGAATATCGTTCTTATTTTTGTAAAACCAATGACAGAAAATAACTTTATATCTAACAATTTGGTATTGTACTTCATCCATTTAAGAAATTATAAAATATTGGGATGGATGATGATCCACGACTAATTTATTATTCCATTAAATAATATATTACATCATTCTCAAGTTTCTGTATGCACAAACGCTCGTCTATCTAATGTTATTGAAGAATCTATCGCATTTTTTGCTTCACATTTTGCCACTTGTATGTATTTTTAAATTGTGAGCGAAAAGAGTTTGTTGACAAGTTTTAACTGATTATTTCTTATTTATGTGGTGGTGGTGGTGTATTCCACAAAATCAAATTTACTTTTCAATAGGTAAATACTGTTTTGACATACTACGATATTATTTTCATATCTCTTTGCAAAAGCATTTCGAAGTCATACCACATAATCTCTGGGATTCGTTAACATCTCGACTTTTTTTTAATGTACATGTGGCTCTAAGACAATCATATTTTACATGTAAATTGAAATATTTCGTTTTGCTAATTATAGTTGTATGTTTCTTTGAATGATGATTTTTGGTAACAACAATCTATGCAGTGAAGTAACAAATTACCAATTGTTAGTCTTTAAGATATCATAAATTGAATTAAATTAACATTCTTAGGTGAATTTCTAATTTCTAATTCATAGATATGTTGCTTTTTAAATTATGTATTTACCAATCATCCTGTTCATTATTATTATTTCCAAAACCATATTTAATTAACATTAAAATTGTGATTTGTTTTGTATATCCAATAGTCTATTTAAATCACCCGATAATAACGAGTCTGGATTCATTTTTAATTGAAATTTCCACTGTACAATCAATTTCAGATGTTTCATCTTGGGAGATTTTTGTCGGATCCTATTTGTGAAGCATATATACTGAATTAATATTTATTGATTGTCTAGTTAAACTTATTTTATTTGTTGTGAATTCAATGTGTATTTACTTTTGTTTTTCATGTATTCCATTCATTATTCACTGTATATTTTGTATTTTTTTGCGATATTTATGCTAATGTTGTAATTGGTAAAATAAATTTTGTTAACGATGCGTCGTACTATTATCAGTTTTATAAAAGTCATTGATTTATAATTATAATTATTGAATTAAATCAATTGAATATTGCTATTTATAAGACAAAATGAATGAACTATACAAACTAATGTAGATTTATCATAATATACAACAATTTAAGTTAATTTTACAAAAAATTATATATTTAATTTAATATTTTTGTTTTTCTTTTCTTTTAATTAATAATTACGTAACAATAGCAAAAAAAGAAAAAAAAACATTTTCATATTATTCATGCATTGATGAAATAAATTCGGTGGTACATAAAATTTTGTTATTTAAATTGAAAATTGGTAAAAAGTTAAATTGCCAAATACTGTTTTTTATATTTACATTCATAGATAAATTGATAAAAATGTATGACTAAACAATTAGTTTGTTAATTTTAAAAAAAAATTTTTATTTATTTTAAGAAATTTAAAATATTACACATAGCCACAATATAGTAGTGAATGATGGTGGGTATGTGAGTCAACTAACAAACATTGCAAGAATATCTGTTATGGATGAAAAAGTAATATTGTAAAAAATTCCATTATTAATATAATATTTAAATAATACACAGCCAGACATCATAAACTATAATTATTATAGTATTTTATCAATGTATAAATATCGCGTCTGTATATTTAACCGTCCAAGATATTCTCTATTATATATAGTTATGTTTTCCTGATACATTTCGTCAAAATTGATTACACGGCGATTTTTAACAAATAAATTTAAGATACTTGTATCAGGAACACATAATATTGACGTCGTTAATAGTTGTGAAAGCATGTGTGCTTTCTCGCATTTATTATTTAAATATCGTGTCGTGTCTTTAACCGTTCAAAGCATATTTATAGCAATGTACTTACTAGTCTTTATTATTTAAATATCTAGTCGTATCTATAGCTGTCTAATTTTATAGCAATGAGCTTACTAGACTTTATTATTTAAATATCGATTCGTGTCTATAGCTATCTTAGGCATTTTTATAGCAATGTGCTTACTAGATTTTATTATTTAAATATCTAGTCGTGTCTATAATCGTCCAAGGCATTTCTATAGTAATGTACTTACTAGTCTTTATTGTTTAAATATCGAGTCGTGTCTATAGCTATCTTAGACATTTTTATAGCAATGTGCTTACTAGACTTTATTATTTAAATATCGAGTCGTGTCTATAATACCAGTAAATAATTTACAATTCAGGCGAAAGTGATGGTTTTTGATAAATTTATAAAATTAAAATGCAAACTATGCGGTATATTATAATTATTGTGTGTATTTATTTATGAGAATGGCAAATAATGTATATTTAATTTATACAGCAAAATTATACAAAAAAAAAAAAAAAAAAAAAAAAAAAAAAGAAGGCAACAAGATTTTGATAAGAAAACTT
>JANSTX010055643.1:0-10016 GCA_027564355.1 Penthetria funebris
ACATTTTCATATATTTTTAATTATAATAACGATTATTCCTTCAAGACAATACACGAATGATCTCAAATACAATAGTCACTTAAAACTTTGTTACCTGCCTATAATTACACAATTTTAATCTGAAAGGAGTAAAAAGTTTGTATGGGAGGTACTTGAAGAAGTACTCCAATTTTCCTCATTTTCGAACTTAGCCTCACAAATTAGATAAAAGTGATACATGCATAATTTCATGGCGATATGTCAATGCAATCTCAAATTATTGTGCACAATACACATGGGAGGTAATCCAAGGAGTAATCCGATTAAGCTCATACTCCCACACATTCTTTAAATTATAATATCAGTTATATATATGTAAAATTTGAAGTATGTATGTGATATACAAACAATTATAATCCAAAAAATAAAAAATAGAGTAAAAAGTTTGTATGGGAGGTACTTGAAGGAGTACCCCAATTTTTCTCATTTTCGAACTTAGCCTCACAAATTAGATAAAAGTGATACATGCATAATTTCATGGCGATATGTCAATGCAATCTCAAATTATTGTGCACAATACACATGGGAGGTAATCCAAGGAGTAATCCGATTAAGCTCATACTCCCACACATTCTTTAAATTATAATATCAGTTATATATATGTAAAATTTGAAGTCTGTATGTGATATACAAACAATTATAATCCAAAAAATAAAAAATCGAGTAAAAACTTTGTATGGGAGGTACTTGAAGGAGTACTCCAATTTTTCTCATTTTCGAACTTCGCCTCACAAATCAGATAAAAGTGAGACGTGCAAAATTTCATAGCAATATCTCGAAGCGTTCTCAAGTTATCGTGCGCACGGACGAAACTTTGTTCCCAGAGCCTAAAAATGCATTTATCACAACAAACACGAGTTCCAAAGTTCAATCAAAAAGATGTGTAGAAGCTAGCGAAAGTGCGCCAAAAAAGACAAATATGTCGGTTCTACTGATAGAAAAGGTTATGACCACTGTTTCTAATTTTTATTTTGTTAATTTTTTGTACAGACTGTAGTATTGATCGTATTGATTATCTTGAAAAGGGAAAAACGATAACAGGGGTGTATAATCAAGTATTATTAGACTAGTTCAATAATTATTAAGACAAAATTATCGTATTTCATCATCACAATCATCTTAAATTTTACGGGATGAATATACTTTGTAGTATGGTAACAAATTACTTTCTATGTGAAACTCGATAATCAGAATATAACAAATAAAGTGATCAATTCACAATGGGCAAATGTTTACCCTCTAAACTTCATATGCGGTAATGAATAGTGTGGCATTATATGGTATTCAAACCAATCTTAAACTTCATGTGATTCATTGTGGACACCTGAAAATATTCTGGTCAGTGATCGCTACAAAAACTAAAAAGAGGATAGATTGGTGACAAAGTGAAAAATAACAATTGTCGACTTCGATTAGTCAGATGTAGAACCGGACAACTATAAATGGTTCATTCTCTATTCGAAAATCTGAATTTACAATTATGTTTTGGTTAACATTTGTTGTAGCTTGCCTATTAGAAATGTTAATTAACCATCGATGATGATGATGGATTTCATAGAATTTGAGGGGCCCTATGTTGAATAGTGGACTGAAATGAATATGCATTAAATGTAAATATTTGTCTTTTATATATTTTATGTATTATTAAAGATATACTGTCTGGGCCTGCCTCAATAAATGAAGTAGTGCTTGCATACTACTTATCGTCGTACCTAGTGAATTTTTATCATATACACATATAGTAAATCATCATTATATAGTACTTACTGCTAAGTCCTAATAGATTACTATTATTATATATTTCCAGGATATGAAAAGTAATAAATTTAAAAAACTGAAATATGACTAGTCGAATAGAAGATTTATATACCTAACTATTAATATTTAGAATGTTCGAAGGATTCCGGACAACGCCTATTAATATAAAGACTATCCGGTTGCATTGCAACCATACCACAGAAATACAAAAGTTATGCAACACTGAAATATTTGAACCATTTGTGAACGTTACGATCTCAACAACAACTCAAATGTTCGATAGTCTTTGAATATGTCATAATGCATACAATGAACTACAAAAGCGGTTGATGGAAAAGAAAATGCATTTTTTTTTTCAAAAAATTATGCAAAATAAATATGAATGTGAAAAGTTTTGATGACATTTATTTCGATATTCTTGGCAACAATAATAAAACTCGTAAATAGGCAAATGGCATATATACGTATAGGTACCCAAATCTACTAATGTAGAATAATTTAAATGCATTTTTATGTTAACGCGAACATAATTTTATATACTTCGTATACATGTTCTGCCATTAACTATGCACATTTATATAAAATATGAAATTGTGAAAGAAAAACTAGACTTTAATATGCAATAAAAAAAGATAATAAATTTAAATGCAAAAAATATAGTAAACTATAAAAATGTTAACGTTCATAAAACCACTTATGTCGCAAATTTAAATACATAACAATTTTCTCATAAATAATGCATTGATCAAAGTGAATTTAACGTGAAGTGAATCAAAAGATTACATGTTGAAGATTACAAGTGTATTGAGCTCATAAGTTGGTCTAAAAATGATTATTTAAAAGACGAAAGTAATGAAGATTGGTACGTCGACATTATGTTCTCTTACAATTGTTGGACAGGATACATAAAATTTGGCAGTTGTTGCATATTTAAAAAAAAAAACCTAATGGTACGCATCAGTAAAAGTAAATTCAAGTATATTCGGCAATGAATGTCTCATGCACATACTATCTGACCAAACACAATATTAAAACGATACTGCTATATCTAGAGGCGATAAACAGGATTGCGAAACGCAACAGAATGTGAAATTGGATCGCTTATATATACTTAAACGAGATATCGATGATATTGCTGCAGGGTAACAGAAGACCCGATTGGCAACGAACTATCATTAAGTTAAAGAGTATATCACTGGCAATAGACAATCGAACGAAATGAAGACACTAAGCGTAGATAGTAAAGAATGATAAATATCCGTCAATATCCTTCCCACATGTATCATAATGGATATTTTAATTTGTTGTGAAAACATTATGTTAAAACAACATTGAATATTGAATTTTGAACAAATACACATGAATCTGAAAAATATGCAAAATCAACATAATTAAATGAAAACATATATGGGTTAAAATTAATGCTGAAAACATCAACATTGCGTGTAAAAAGGGGTTACGTAATATTTATTTGTAACCTTGAAATATGAGACTGAAAGCAGATAACAAAACTAAAGAAAAAAAAATACAACACAACAATATGAAGAAGCAAAAAAGGAGAAAATACTGAATAAAAGAGAATAAATAAGCGTAATGTTCCACAACACAGGGCTATACTTCAACATTCATATTGAAATTCCAAGAAAGTGTCATCATGTAAATTGTGAACATCAGCATAAAAAAAAAAAGAAAAAAATAATGTTAATATTAAGAATATATTCTAGTTAATTCATCATCATCACCTCGAGCGTAACTTCATGCGGGAGTATAGGACGGAATACGCAAAAGATAATATGAACTGCGGAAAACTCACGTTGAGCAGAAAGCTCACGTTAGCAGAAAGCTCACGTTCAGCAGAAAACTTACGATCAGCCGAAAGTTTATTTAAATTTATATAAATGATGATGGGTATCGTTTCATAACTAACATGATGATGATGATGATGATGATAATAGACATATTTTTAATAAAGAAAATTCACTATATTGTTTATTGTTCACATCTTCCCGTTTTATTATGAATATGCTTTATAATAAATGTATTATATTTAATTACCTTGAGCTAATTTTATTGTCACAACAAGAAATTTGAAAACAAAAATTATAAACCAACCAAAGTGTTGTTTTCTAGTCTTATTTAACAAACTCAACAACAAACAAAATTCTATTTTAAGAAGGAAAATATAAAGTTTTAAATTTAGGAAAAATGCCAAAAATTTGAAAATTAACCAATAATTTTTGAAGAAGCACATGTTTTTCTTGTGATGATCATATACGTTAACAATCATAATATTAAAAAGAAAACAAGACAATTAATTAGCGTCTAAAAAAAGGAGACATTTTTTGCGAATATAAATCTTTTTAAAATAAACTCTGTAATAAACTGTTAGTCAATATTTATCGATTATTTAATATCTCGTCAATATCCCCAATTTACCATATTAAAACAGAAAAAATAAAAAAGCATGAGACTATCTGTCATGCTGGTGGTGAATAGAGTGATCGACTAACATCAGGATGATGCTCAACTTTTAAATAATTTTCTGAGATGTCATCGGAAATACGATCACAGTATATGTCAATTTTGGCGTGTGGTTGGTGACGAACGGAGTGATCGACTATCATCGATGTCACTCAACTAGGTAGCTGGAGATTTATGTAGATAGAATAATAAAGTATAATATAACAAATAAAAAAAAAATATTGTGAAATTAACTTATCTTATGAATATGAACGGATGTTTAACAATTACGTAAAAACTAAAAGCTTTCATTTAATTCATAAATATCACATTATGGAGAAGTTTTGCGAGTTTACAAATAAATTTGCTCTAAATTATAGTTAAAAATAATTAAAAATAAAATTTACAAATTACACTTAAAAATAATAATAAATTGTCATGAAAATATTATTTCCACATATCTCAATACATTTTTATAAAATTTATATGCATTCTAAATAGAAACTAACATTGATTCTTTTAGTTACATATTTTCATCGTTGTTTTCAGTAAACTTAGTAAGCTCACAAAATAAATTGGATTCATTTACAATCCGCCGAAAGAATGTAAAAAAAGCATTTATTTTGAAATTAATGTTTGATATTTTCCGCCCTCAACAACGTGGTAAACGTCAACTTGTACCTTGAAATATTGAGAATTAAATATAAAGTTTCGAATTAACTATCTTCAGACTAGAATGAATTAAGCTGTACCCTGTACGATAAAGTTGACAATCTTCATCGGACAAGGTGTTTTAATTGTCTGACCTCCAAATTTCAAAGCCATGATAGGTGGTCGAATTTAAGAAGCCATACGTACTGTAGTGGAAGCACAGGTGCTAATATGATGATTATGGTGATGAATAAGATGTCAAGTGTTTTGTTGTGATTCATTGGGGACAAAAAAACGTTTTATAATAAAGAGCGCATACAAAAACTAACATGTATGTCATCTTTTAAATATTAAGTGTCAAATTAAAATATTTATTTATAATAAAATTAAAAAACGAAAAAAAAAAAACAAAAAACTAAATAAACAGTCAGTGTTGTTAGTACAAAAATGAAATTGCTATTATGTATTTAAATTGAGAATAAACATCGATTGTTTATTTCAATTATTATGTACACAGTTTATGTTTAATCGTTGTAAATGCTGATCACCAGTTTGTGTATTATAAATTTTAAATATTTAAATAATATTAAATTATTAACAATTTATCACTTGATTTTATATAATAGTGTTTTTAAAAAGAACCCAACGTGCACATAGAAGATTAAACATGTATATATGTATATAAACTGCATATATGTCGGAATGAGGGTTACTCTCAAAGGACATTTGCAAATTATATGATGTTTACTTAATGTCAATATGCATAAGATTAATTTTACATAAAAAATTTAATTACCATAATAGTTGTGAATATTAGTCAGCAGTTTTTCTTATAAATTCTAATATATATTTATTTAAAGATAACATATTAAATCATGGGTATACTCGAGTAATCATTACGACAAGCAACTTTCATTTGGACAAGTTTGTTGTGTTAAAATGTCCAAAATGTGATGAAATTTGTATGCAAATTTATATATATTTTTTTTTTTTGATAAGCATCTTTAATAATATTTCCAATAGGGGTTCAGGTTTTGGTCAGCATGCGGCGCGCATAAGCTAATCAGTTTAAATATTAAAAGCACATGCACACATTACAAGTATGTATACCACGAATATTTACTATCTTAATTTAATCTATGTATAAACTCATTCATATTATCGTGTCGTTGTTGCTCAAGGGTATTGTATGTTAAATTGTATCAAAACAGGCTATTTGTTGGTTTGATTACATGTGTACGAGAAATCAACAACAATAATTGTTGAACATTTAATTTCAGCAGAATTTTGATTTAATTACATTTCAGGAGTTTTTTAATTGTCTTTATTTCCTTTTTCATTATTAAATATACTCGCATTTTACCATTTCCATTTTGTTTTAATTTATTGTAAACATTGATACAAAGTATATGAATTATTTAAACTTATCTCTTAAAGATTCCGAGTGAATTCCAACTAGCCAACGGCTCTCGTAAGAACCGACAAATATCCGACTACCACCGAGACAATCGTTTCAAGTTATTAAGATTTGCGTCGCCCATACTCGTTGCAGTTATTCTAGATATTATGAACGAAGATAGATTATTCCAATTTGGGGGCGCGGAGATGCCTGCTCCGCCTGTGACATATCTTTACCGGTTACAGCACTTGTTCAAGATCAACTCTGGGTATCACCAATGTACCATACTAGGTCGAAGTCCTAATATGAATTCAAATAAATATATAATTGGAATTTACCAACTGATCTAGTTACAGGTGACACCGTAAAGATGAATTGAGTAATCGCGTTGATAGTTGGCCATGTCATTTGTAAACGAATCAAGCACTAAAGAGGTTATTTGTTTTGGAAGCGAAACAGAAAAAACACTATATATATCCTCTAGCGAAACCCTTTTGTTTTTAGAATCACCAAATAACAGCGTAATCTTCTCGACCACTATTATATCGAATAATCACAGCAAAATTTCAAGAGAAGTGTAAAATGTGTAACAATAATTCAAATATAAACAACTACGGTGCCACATGTTCCCATTCGGTCAGATGCCATTTATTTAAACTTATCGTGCAATATGCTTGATTTGGCCGTTCAATTTGCAAGTATACAGCGCTAGCTAGCATAGCTAAAGAGGATGTTGATTGAAAAGTGAATGTATAACCGTACCCGATCACCCTTGTTGCTATCAACAGCAGGTCAAGAATTAAATTTATTTTTATAGTTATTAATATATTTGGCTTCCTTATTTGATGACCCAGAATAATTAAGAGAGAAAATAATTCACATATGTTACATTTCTAAAAAAGAATAGGTAAAATGCGAGTATATTTAAATATTGAAAAACACAAAAAATAATAGGTATAATGCGAGTATATTTAAATATTGAAAAACACAAAAAAAAAAAAAAACAAAATAACAAAAAACAAAATTATAAAACACCTGGAATGCAATTAAATCAAAATTCAGCTGTAATTAACTTAATTCAAAATATCAGCCAAACAAAATAATAAAATATTTTCTAACTCAATCGTTTGCCATCAAAAACCAACAAATAATCTGTTTTGTTACAATTTTATATACAAGAATCCCAGTGAGAAACAACAACACGATAAATAGATTAAATTATAAAATAACAAATTCGTGCTATACATACTTGTGATGTGTGCATGTGATTTTAATATTTAACTTAACTAGATTGCGCGCCACTTGCTGATCAAAATGTGAACCACTATTGGAAATATTATTAAGTTTGTTTATTAAACATGTTGGCAGAAAAATTTACATTACGTGTTTGCCCATCTTATTTATACGTTGTTGCTATTATCATCAAGATATTGATTACATCCAATCAACAAACTGATACAATTTAAATTATTGAACAATAAAATGAAGGAAAAACAATACATTTTATAAGGCTTTATATTAAAATGCAGCAAAGTATTATAAAGAATAAAATAGGTTATAAAAGACAATAAAGAATATTTTCTTACTGGCCTTTTAACAAATTCTAAAACTTTTTAATTGTGCATATTCTTCATAATATTATATACTCTAACCGTGTTGATTTTTATTAGACGTAAATCTTTATAAAGCCTTATGAAAACAAAGATGATTAAATAAAGCTGAACAAACAAAGACATTATTTTAAAAAGTAATTATGCAACCCACATGATGTTTTATAGGACTATAAGCATAAGTATTTAATATTCTAATAATTTCCGAATTTTTTTTTTTTTTTTTTGACGAAATTTAGACAAAGTTTAAATTAATGGTAATTTTTCTTTATAATTAAAGGTCATAATTTGAAGATAATTTCAACGAACTTTGTGAACATCTTTTTTCAGATTACATAGTTAATAAGTTGAGTCAATAAATTAAATTACCATAGTAATAAAATGTGTCAAATTTTGTATAATCTTAGAAAGTTATTATAAACATATTTTTAGTCAATAATTTTTTTAATTACACTAAGTTTAAATAAAATTTTACTGTCACTTTTCTTTGATTTGGGAGCCAGTTTTTTTTTTTTTGTGCTGTGACATTCATAAGTATGTACATTAAATATTTGTTCATGTTTTGTATATATTAACGTTAAATACGTACGTTATTATTAATGTCTGTTTATTTTTATTATAGAATAATAAATTTTATTACATATTAGGATCGTGATAATTTTTATTTAAAACAAAAAACAAAACCTATTTATCACATAAAATAAATTGTTGATATGTAAAAAAACTTTGAATTATTAATGAATTTTATATACTTCATTAACGTGAGGTAAAATTATTATAATTTCACATTAGTTTGTTCCATTTTAAGTGCGTATCGAGACAAAATGCATTGTTGGAATTGCATAATTGAATATATTTTACGTTAGCAAAATTAATTACAAAAATTATTTTTTTAAAATAAAATCAAAAAAAAATCAAATACATTTCTTTCAAAATACCTTACGTAAATAAAAACAAATTCAAACGAAAATATCGATTGTTGATAATTAATTCGATGTATGGCGAATACGACGTGAATTGGATCATTACTTACGACTATATTAGATTCTTTAATTTATACAATATTTTGCATGCGAAGTTCCAATAGATTTGAGTGTGCATCACAAAAATCTTGTTGGTGATCTATGCTTTCTTGTAAAATACGAGATCAAAATATCTCACATCGAAATGTTAAATCTGCGGTCATTTATTTTATAAAAGAAAATTTAGTACCATCAAATTAACATCATAATATATAATACTTAGTATAGGATAAGATTCTCGCGCATAAGTAACATTTTTTTTTAACCTTTCACACCTACTATCAGTGTTCGTATCATACGAATAATGTACCCAAACCATCATAATATGTTAAAAATGCACTTAAAAAATTAATATACAATCAATTTTCTTACTTAAATATAATAAAATAAAATAACACATAATCATATTAATTATGATATAAAATTAAAAGTCAACATATAAAGACATCAATTAATCTTTTAATAGCCGCCACAAAAATGAAATTATATAAGAAGAAATATATTATAAAAAAAAATAAAAATAAAAATAAAAATAAAATAAAATAGAGGACAATTATTATCTTCATAATAAATCACATCAAATTGTATTTGTTTGTCTTGGACCAGGACACATAAGCTGACGAATGGCGAGTTACCGACTGATATCTAGATTATATAGTCCTTCATCAAGTAGTGTCATCGATAAATCGACCATAATTAAAATTCATTTCTGACATGAGATTGCATAAGTAAAATTAGGATGATGTGTTTGTCAACCTAATGAAAAAATATCTAGGTATAGTACCTTATTATTCTCAGTTGTAGAATCGAACAACTATATAAATGATTCTAATTTTTCTTTTTTCTCGACATTTGATATTATTTGCATATTAGAAACTATAATTAACCATCGCAGTGCCATAATACTATTATATATAAAGGTTAAAATGACATTCGGCTAAGATAAAAAACGAGAGAAATATAATTGGCATCGACAATTATTGTAGGCCAAGGGAATTGCTTAACGGATCACAACATAATATATAAGTATTTATTAAATAGAATTGCAAAATAACCCAAAATTACAGGAATATAATA
>JANSTX010055644.1:0-14281 GCA_027564355.1 Penthetria funebris
ATATATAATGTTATGAAGTATGTTCTCGTATAGATTCGATATATATTTTGTATATAGAGATTATATCTGATTTGCATAGCAAGCAGCATAAAATAAAACTTGTAAGCTTGTTGGAACGAACAGATACAATATTGAATACAATTTTTAAAAATAAAATAAAAAAAACAAGAAAATTACAAAATTTCAATAGAATTTCACTTTTATACAAAAACTAATTGCTCAATTTCCTTTAAGCTCTTTACTGGAAACTTTCAATGGATAGAATTTTATAGTTTATTTTAATTAAAAATATGTTATAAAATTAGAAAGGCCACTAGTATGAATATATAATCGTACTTGTTAAATTCGTTAAACACGAAACTAGTTTGATTTCATCAGATTTAGAGGATCGCAGCGATCACATATAATACATATTTTAAACGATTATTTCATAAAACTACACACGTAGAACAAAATACTCAAAAATTATAGCAGATTGTGCATAAAACACATATAATTCTTTGGTATGGGCGCAGTAATTCATAAACATTAATTAAGTATGACACTCTCGTATGGTAGAAATTGGAATTGCAATTAAGGACAAAATAACATAAACGAGAAAAAGTTGCAATACTATGGATTTATTTATATGCTTATTTAAGATATTTTGAATCATAAGATCATACATTGTTGAATTTTTGATGTCTTGATTACATTTATATAAATTAAAGAATACATTATTGAAATTGATTTATGATCATTGAGATTCATCATATTTTCGAAAGTTTCATTATTTTTTAGAAGTAAATTTATATTGTTTTATTTTATATACATTGTTATATAGAATTTATAAATATATTTAACGTTGAATTTGGTGTTCAGATATTTTAAATTGCATATACATAAATATGATGTAGACGATCGTACTGTAGATATAATATAATAAAATGTATGAATTACCCTCAATTTTAGCTATTATTAAGGATTTATTAAACTTTTCTCGATACAACAATTAATCACACATAATTTAGAGAGTTTGCATGGATTTTGATTTTAATAAATTCAATACAAAAATATGTTTAAACATTACATTCTATTAAATGGTTAATTTTGTGTTTCATAGAATTTAGTAATAAAATAAAACTATTTTTTTGAATACAGTAAAATCAGTTAAATAAACGTTTTTCACTCACTCTGATACTAGAAAATATAGAATGTGTTTCTATATGTTACCAGAAATTACGGTCATCTCATAAGACAACCAAGACTGGAACAAACAAATTATATCGACTATCAAAGCTTTTTAATATTATTCGCAATAGAAACATAATAATTATTTATATATATGTAAGTATTTATCATAATAAAAGAATGAATTTTATTTCTAAATAAACCTTTTATTCATAGTATGACTCTTAATAAAAACATTTAAAATTAAAACAAAAAACTAAATATTTGGATAAATACTCGAAAACAAAACTATTTACTTTTCAAAGAAAAAACATCTACAATGCGATTGAAAAAACAAAGTTTCAAAAAGAACAATTTTTTTATGATGCACTTTGTTCCACCATTACTGTGGGTAGTTTTCCCAATAAAATGTTTTGTTTTCAATTTTCCACAGGGAAAATAAAATGTAATAAGTGGATTATTACCATTCGGAAATGTTTCATGATAAAGTGACATAAAAATGTACTTATTTCATCATTTTTCTCCTAATTTTTCTTAGCTTTGTAATAAAGAAAATTTTAAAAATTGCAATTTTTTTTCTTCTTTTAAGAATTTTTTGTTTTTGGGAAAGTTCTTTAAAAGTACATCCAATTATTTATTATTTTTTTTCTATATGGATATATATATTTTATTTACTTCATAGTAACAAGTAAAATATAATAAAAAGTATAGAACATGTCTCATAATTCTTCAAAGAGAATATTAAATTTATTTAAAGAAAAAAAAGCAGTAAAGGTAAACAAAATTTTAAAAGAAAGTTAAAATAATTTTTTTGAAAGAAATCAACTATTTATTGAAATTTTGTAAATAAATTTAAAATAACTAATATATTCGTAATGAATAGAAAAGTTTGTATTTTTACTTTTAAGTTTAAAAAAAAAAAATATCCCAAGTTAAATAGAAAGAATATGAAAATTTAGAAAGATTTTTCAAAATATGAAAAAAATGCTCTTTTAAAATAAGTTTATAATTGGTCTATTGTATAATATATGAAAAAGGAATTTGTTGATTAAAATTGCACTTACAACATAGTTTGTCAACGGAAGATTTATATTTTTCAAAAATATGATATTTAAATAGGACTATAATTTTTAAAAGTTAGTTAATTAACATGATAGAGAAATTGTGTAATTAATCGGTATCATCATAGATGTGAAAAAAATTATAACAGAATTTTTAAAAAAAATGTAATACCCACAAATTCAGATTAATACTGTTCTACAGCAGTATTACAGTGTCATAAACTGATTTTAGAAATTAAATTTCGACAAATACGCATTTTCTATAATAATATTGAGAAAATGTGTCTCCAGAGAACTTCATTTAAAAAAAAAGAATATGCTTTATTAAAAGTCTTGATCGTCAGATTGATAATATGTAGAATTATAATTATATACAGATATTTATATTTTATATACAGAAGAATTATCTTTTTACTGTCCATTATAATATTGATGACACAATAATAGCAATAATGAAAACAGAAATAATAATTATATCAATTAAAATATAATTATTCTGTAATATATATCCTATTCAAATGACTAATTATTGTTATGTAAATTGTTTATTTAATTTAAGCAAAAATTGATACAAAAAATGTACTTTTGTCAACAACAATTCCACTTAAGTTGATAAAATATTATTTAAATTTTTTATTTTAATGTGAATATAAAAAAAGAAACAAATAGACAGTGAAACCATTGAATATATAGGTAATTACAGGTATGATATTATTTTTTAATGGTAAAAAAAAAATACGATAATATAGTTTAATGCATATTACCTTGAAATATTCTAGATAAATCATTATTGTAAAATTTATTTGCTATTCTTTTTTAATGACTTTATAAAATTTTGCAATCTTTTTAGTGACGAATTTCAATTTTTGAAAAAAAATCCGTAAATTATCTGGCATATCCAAATGCATGAATATGTGAAATATTTTTTTCTTACACATAATCATCAGAATTAAAGGGAAAAAAATGGTTAATTATGAGAAAATAAAGCAATGTTAAATTTAATCGAAGTTGTATGAGTAGGATGTAAATTGTAACTCATACCAAAAAATGGATTTTTGGTAAATTAAGTAAAAAAAATCGCGGTAAGAAATAGATTTAATAATGAAATATTATAACTTATTTCCAATTTTAATAATTTTCAATATTATTTTCAATTGGCAATATGTAAACAAATAATTCAGCAGATTTTTACACGCTTCAACATCTGCTAAACCAAATCGTTAAATCGATAAATAATCGATAAATAAACAATATCTTCTAAAAAAGCAAATATGCTTTCTAAAAGCAATTTATAATTACTATTTTACTTTTACTGTAAAAAGGATATATACATATTAGTAATGGATACAAATTAAAAGCTCTGAAGAATTAAGGATATTTTCTATAATTTTTTTTTACTAATTTAAATGTATTCGAAAATATATACAAGCATGCATTATTATTTTTTAATTAATTATAATATAATATAATTATGTTATAAATTTTATTGGTTATTTTTTTTATGTTTAATTTTGATTATTATTATGATTAATATTAATAATATTAAATTAATTAATTGATAAATTATTTAATTATTATTATTGTTTACCACAAGATGCATTAATGAAAAAAAAAATATTTTATATGTATTCATTTAAAAAATAAAAAATAATATTAAAAAAATGTAATTTAGCCAAGCATTTTTTTTTAAAGGGTAGGACTTGCATTAGTTGTCTTTTTTACCTCAAAATTATCATTGTCAATATCCGTAGAAATTTCATTATTTTCATTGTTTTCGTCAAATATTTCTGGTGATCCTTTATCTGATGCTGGTACAACTTCAGTTGATTTTTCATCAATGTTTACACGTGTAGTAATATCTTTTGGTTTTTCAGTATCGGTTCGCTCAATTGTACCATCAACTGGTTTAACATCAATTACACGTACTTTATAAATTGATACACCAAAATCGGTATCTTTACGATATTCTGTATCATTTATAACAACTTTATGTCCATTGACAATCTAAAATTGTATTTAATATATTTTTTTTTTTTTGTTTTTTTCAATATAATTATTTATGAATTAGAAATTAAAAAATAGTAAGATATTATTTTTAATAAATACCTCAACAGTTGATGTTGTATTTCCCTTAGAATCATCAGGTATTTTACCATATGGGCTGAAATTTGGAACTAGTGACCAAGCTGATGCAGCCTGTTGTCTCACTTGATTCAATAGTGCTATTGAATATATTTAAAAGAATAAAAAGAATAATTTTGAATTTTTAGACAAATAAAACATTTGTTGAAAAAGTGAAAATTTGAATAAAATATACTGTAACATATTACATATAAACACAATCATCACAAAATTTGAGATTAAAATTATGTTTTTTAAATTAAATTTTGAGATAATCGGATGATATCGGATAGTTAGTCAAAATATCTATTTTTTTTTTCTTAATTTTAAAAAAACATTAATAATAACCTCGGATCAAATAGTATGTTTGAATGCAGCAGCACATAAATTTCATGAGTTAAACGTAGTATCAACTTAATATTAGTGTATATAGATTATGATATACATATTTGACTTAAAATGAAGATAAAATGAAGGATTATTTATGCACGTGTAGTAATTGAGATAAAATTGTAAGATGTATGCTATATAAAGCAAAATTAGAATTCTACCATTTAATTTGATCAATACGTATTCATATAGTACATACAATAGCAGCAACACAGTGTTTTTTTCATTACATCATATATGAATTTGCATTAGTTTTTAAGTGATGAATATTATAATTAAAAGCTTGTAGAAATATATAATAACATGAAATATCTACTCTTTACTCATATTATTTACATCTTCATTTTACTGATATGCCTGTATATAGTAGTACATATTTATATTTTTTATTAAACCATCAAATATTTACGAACTTTTCAATCGATCCCAACATTTCCAAAATTTCCCAAAATTTTGATTGATTGTATGGTGAAAGTCACATAAAAATTTATAATATCATCATATGAAAATTGATGGGTGGTAGGTACATATAAAATATTTTAATATTTCTATATTTATGAAGTATATAGTTATTGTATTATGTATATCAAACTGAATATCTTATTGTAATATGCACAAGTTTTCGAAGAAAATTAAAACTTTCTTTAGCCCATATTATTTGTATGTTTAATCTTCTTCCATTCTCATTATATTTTATAAAGTAAAGTAATTCATCAGGAAATTCCACGAGTATACTCGTAATATCATTTTATTGAATTGGAAACACTTTAAACATTAAATATGTTTTTATGTTATACTTAATTATTGTATTGTTTTTATTTATTTTGCTTAGTGTAGTATTTACGTGACCCAGTTTTTTTTTATCATATATTAAAAATAATTTATGTATTTTATAAATGTGTATTTTTAGTTATCCAAAAATAACTAGCCGTTATTTGATTTATATATATATATATATATATATATATATATAAATGCATAGTGTTTCTTTTTATGCCTTTTTACTTAATTTGTCTTTAGTATTTATACGTGAAATTATTTAAACAATCTTCATGTTTGTGGTTTTTAATAAGTCACATAATTTTATTATTTTTTTTTTTTGTAAACATGGAAAAAAACTGCATGAATACGAATGAATTTATTTGTGCTGATAAAATAAGTTCAGTATGTTTTAGAATAATTATTGGTCAATCTGTACAAAAATATATATAAAATTTCTCAAAATAGTGCAGACAACAAGATAATGTTATAATGGCAATTTTTTGAAAATAGAATTTAAGAAAAATGCATAAGTTATTGAAAGTGGAAAAATTGAAAATGTTACTAGCATTCGTACTATTTTTCTAAAATAAATACAAAAAAACAATTTTGTGAATAGCTCGGTCCATTCATTGTCACTGTCTTTAATATTATATTTCACTAATTTTTAGTCCTCATATAAATTTACTTTTGTCATATATTTTAATCAAATAACGTCAAATATTTCAATACTAAATACATTGCATTGAACACATCGAAACGTTTTTAATTTGTTATAGGTATTTGATATTGAGAATTTTTATTTCATCTATTTTGAATTCGGTGGCATTTAGAATTGGCCAATATTCTTACAAATATGTATTGTGGTACTGACTTCTAGATTATAAAAGATTGTCACATCGGGTATGTGAAAGAAATTATAAAAAAAAATCTTTATAAAATACTAAACATAATGTCAGAAGTAAAATTGTCAAGTCAGTTATCTTATATTTAAATCTCTTATACCACACCCTTGCTAACGACCCTAATTTGATATTGTATTTTCATAGAAAATAATTACTATATCATTTCATTGCGTATTTAAATATTATGCTAATAACAAAACGTACATAATTTTCAAAGTCAGCTATTTTATAAATTTAAATGATTGTGTCCGTGACTAGGCAATATTGAATTTATTTATTTTTTTATTTTGTAATATTATATTGCAATGACATTATAAAATTACTGAATTGATGTTAATAATTACTAATATTTTATTTTGGATGACTAATTTTAAATAATTTAAAAGTATATCATTTTGTTTATTAAATACAATTTTTGTGGCTACTAAGCTCCTGTTTAAATTATTTGAAATGATTATAGTATTTATATTGATATTTATAGTATTTATATTGATTTTGACTGATTATTAATGTACCAAAAAAAACAAAAAACCATCAAATTATTATTTATTGTCTTTACTATATAAATTAATCATCTTCACCATAAATTATTTCAAATTATTTCAAAGAAACATATAACTAATGACGTATAATTCTTTGACCATTCATAAATTAGTAAATGATGTACATACAAAAAGAGACTCATGAATGTGATTTATTAATGAAATTCAATGAATGACTGAAGACATTATTTATATAAATGATGGTGAAGGAATTTGTTTATGATTTAATTTTTCTGAATAGAATTTAATAAATTTTCATAAAAAATAAAAAAATAAGTCACGAATAAAATTGCATATTTATATTTTCTAGACATAATGCAAAGTAATCATATTATATAGAATGAGACGATTCAATAATACATATGAGCACACATGTGTACGCTGTTTCATCCATTGCTAATTGTGTCGAGGTCAATCAATATAAATACGTTGACCTATTTTCAAGGCATAAACCCGGATTCAAACTATATTATAGTAGAAAATATTCAAATAAAATGTGAAAATGAATTGTAAATTGTTATCATAATATAGGAATAATATATATGAATACGTTTGAGAAATCAAAAATCGTAAATCATAAATTGATTCATATTAGCATCGCAAGTGAATATTACAATTGCCAATGAGGTCCTTGAAAATATCAGCAAAAAGCAAAAATTGGTTACTACTTTTTATATTATTGATTACAATGTGAAATTATGTTATCGAACTTCATTATAGCTAAATCAGCTTTAGCTGTACATTCGTTTTTGATAGGACAAAAAATGCAAGTTTATTGATCAGTAATAGTGTTATTTCCAATAAGGACGCTCTAACGATTTTTTTTTTTTTTGCTTTCTTGAATCTTAACATAATTAATGAAATACGATTTTTCTACATTTATATTTATGATAATTTAGCATTCCGTTAAAGTATTTAAATAGAAAATCTTACCATGAACTCTATCGTAGAAGCCAAAATTCCAATTATATGGATTATATGGTGATACGGCAAAGAATCCAGGTTCGGGATAACCTGTGTCAATAAATCCATCAAAATTTGTAAAATCTTTATTATCCAAAGGTACTACAATAACTTCGGCATCATTGTCTGGATTATTTGTTGCTGCAATGAAGGAAAAAAAATTATATAAAAAAATTTTTGATAATTAAAATTAACTAATTTGAGAAATATAAAATAAGTTCTAACCCATTTTATGCGGCAAACTTATTAATATCAAGATTATTCAACATAATTAGTAATACATAGATCAAAATAAAGTCCGAAATCAATTAATTAATTGAATTCAATTCACGGCCAATTCCATAAAATTTCTAATATATTGTATTAAATAATATTTTATATATATTTATGTTTTATAATCTTATTAAATGCAACATCTATTCAATTATAAATGATTAGTTTATTTAAAATGAATGCTAATTAATTAAATTCTATCCGGAACTAAACTATTTATTATGTGAAAGTAAAATCAAGCACATATATATATACATATATATAAGTATATAATACGAGTTTATCATATTACCGATATATTGTCTGATGTTAAATAAAAAAGTCCCTCAATTTAATGCGCTTCGTCGATTAAATGCAATTAGATTGCATATCGAGTCATTTATTCCATTGTTAATTCAATTATTCATCATTGATTGTTGTTGCTTTTTCAATTTAAAAAAAAATTAGGTAAATGTTTATTTACTATACGAGAGTACTTGTAATATTTACGAATAATAACAGAAAAGTATAAAGTATATTATAAATTAAATTATTAAAATAAAATGAGTATGAGATTTTATTTTTATTTTGTTTCAATCAGTCTTAATTGGTTTTTACTTTGTTATTTTTATACTTCAAATATCGCATGCACACATCCAGGTTCAATTTAATATATTGCATGAAATTGTCATAGCTACAACTAGGTTCATTTTTTATTTATATACAAATATTAATACAAATATTATTTGTTCAAGCAGAAACACAAAATTTACATTGAAATCTAATACATTTACCAAGATTAAAATTGTTATTCAGTTAATTTTCAACTATCATTTAAAATATTATGAAATATTATTCACATAATATGCCGGTTAATGACAGACACAACGTCAACGTTGTAATATTATACACATTTAAAAAATATACTTCATAAAGAATATTGTAAAATATTTATCAATAATGAACACAATTAAATCTAACTGGATTTTGGAGTCATACGTAAGAACTTTAGCTAAAGAAACTTGAATTGAATAGGTACTATCATTTCTCATTTACTTACGAAAAATATTTAAATCTATTATATTATACCATATCAATTTATTTTCCACATAAAATAAAATTCCAATTAAATGTACATTAAAACACCACCTAATTAGGCTGACCCCATAAATTTATTTTCATATTCAAATGCAATTTTCAAGTACATGTACCACCGAATAAAATCGATTTTCAATATATTTATAATGAAAATTGAATAAAATTTTATAAGTATTTAATTGGAAAAATATTTTAATTAATAATTTTAGAATTGTATTCAGATGAACGTAATGACCGATTAAGATCTAGCTAGGTTACTCTACCCTTTTCATGCTACAGGAAATTCGATCACATTATTCTCGTATGCTAATTTCATGTATATGATGTGGTGAAAGATAGTTTTTAGATTGTGGCTGCTCAACCAATATTTACCCACATATATAACGAGAAAGTCAAGATGTAATCATCAACTAAATCAGATAAACATATACAATATTTGGCATATATTTCAAAATGTAACATGACACTTTTCAAGACTAATCACCGTGGTCCTTTATACGAGTACATTACAAACTAGTTGCACTTATATTTTTGATAAATTTGCAATGTACAAAATTAACATTACAAGCTCATCAATCCAAATTTTTATTGTGGAATACGCAAATGATGATTGCCATTCAGAAAGATGATAATACCATCACTATAAAAAAAATGTTTAAGCAATTAATTAGAAATAAAAAACTTTTAATATTCTTATAACAATTTGAGTTATGTTCAACTTTTCTATTCAACCAAATTCGAAAATACCGAATTCCAAATGTTTTGGGATTCACTTCTACTGAAACGACGGTTTATTTACAATTTTTAATTAAAAATTAAAAATATGTTATTGATGGGAATCCCAACAAGTTATTAATTAATAATATGCCAATTAAATTATGCATTCTCTATGGTGAGTCAATCTTTGAAGAAAATCAATAGGAAATTATATTTTTCAAATAAATATCGAGGAAGTAATATAAAATGCTTAACCTATATTTGGTATATAAACAGTAAGTAGCAAATGATTGACAAGAAAATTGTATTAAATTACAATACTTATATTGTACTTATATAATTTTTTTACTATATGTAGAATGAACTTTATAAATTTAATATATATAACTGTTTCTTTTAAATTCCACCAGTAGTATGTATTAAGCTATATATTCCTTGAATATTTTAAAAATATAAAAATCATTAATGATTAGGATTAAAAATTTTTATTCACCTTATTCAGTTTATGAATTCTAACAGATATGTGAAGAGTAAATGTTTATTATAGATAAATTAAGTAAGAATCTATAATAATTAAACACTAGTCACATAATTAAAATTAGCTGCATTTCGTTAGTTTTAATATAAATAATAATATGTTTGAATTAATGCAGGTATTTGCAATAACTGGAGGTGTGAAATTAATCAAGAATATTCACTGGTTAAATCTAATTTTTTGGTGACTCTGTCCGTCATGGTGATCGAATTTATCTTGAATTTATGAAAAAATATTTGAATAATTTTATTGTGATACATTATTGTTATTTAGTGCTTTATATGCAAATGATTCAATTTTAAATATTTCTGTTTGAAAGTTTTGAAAACAGGATTCACAAACGCTGATTGACATATGTTTCCAATTAATAGATAAATTGGAATATGTGATAACTTACAAATTAGAATTGAGTTTTTAATATAAAATTATTTAAATTTTATACTTCCACATTCCTTTCATGTAATAAATATAGACGACAATTACTGTCAATTAAATTCGGATCAAAAATTACAATAAGAAATATTCATTTTTTTTTTTATATATAAAGGGAGTATAACCATAAAATGATTTATGTGATGGAAACTATATTTATATGAAACATATTACAATATTAATGAATTTGTACAGGTACTACCCATGTAACAACATATTATAAGCAAGAGTACAATATAATATTTTCAATTGAATAATTCTGTGGATAGAAACAAACTATTATATATCAGTATAATAATAATAGTAATGTATGTAGATATAAGCTGGTTGTGTAATTATGATAGATTTTGGTTTCCGGTTTCAAGTTTTGTTCTTCCTCAAAATGTAAAGCACAATTCACCAATTTCATATATATATATATATATCAAGTATGTATTATACTATCTTTATTGTATACCCGTATACCCGTATATATAATATTTACATTATGTGTATATAGAAATGAATGTATCCCAATTGCACAATGTACATAATACTATGTATAAATAATGTATAGAGAATTTAATATCATTATTGCATTTCCAACTTCAATATTTAATAATATAATAAATTTGTGAATTATTTAAAATAAAATAATTATAAAGGTTTTGAAGGGTTAATAACATAATGTACATATCAATTTAATTTCCCCCTTTAGAATTACTGCAATTGGTAAAACTGAAGAGGATTTTGGGATTATACAAAAAAAAATACACTTGTTGTATATTTAATCGTAAAATAAGAGAATTGGAAATATTCTACATTCTTTGATAAGATTAAGAAACTTTAAGATTCAGTTCGTTTATAATATTCTAAGAATGTTTGATATTATTAGGATTGTTCCAAATAAATTCGGCACACAAATGAAGTATACTCGTAATGTATACAACTAAACTAATTAAATATTTTTTTAAATTTATATTAATAATAATTCTACGAAATCAATCAATTGGCTTTGAAATATAATAAATGTGGTTAATTACATTCAGTTAAAGTCCATTGAATTGTAATGGAAAAATAATCAAAAGATTCTTGGAAATATAAACACAGATATCAAATTAATTACAAAATCAAATACATATTAATTTCAACATTTTCTATCTTAAGCTTTAGTATAATAATCCAGAAATTCATTTAAAATTGGTTACACGCAAAAAAAAAGCAATATATAATAATATATAAATAAAAAGAATTTAATATTTGGAAATTCCAGAAAAAAATAAAAATGCAAAAAACTAAAAACGCGATAAAAAAGAAAGAAAATTCTGGTTAGCATTTTAAAAAACAACATACAATCATCTAGTCAAACAAGTAAGTATTTTTTTTATGAATATTACTAAATATACTATATAAATAACATATACAAATAATATATATATGTTTAACCTTCGATAACCTACACACTTTCAATAACATTATTTAATATTAATAGAAAATACATATAATTTATATTTCTTACATTATTGACATCACATTTTTTTTATGTATAAGAGCAGCTATAAATTATAAAAAAAATATATTAAAAGTGCATTTCTACATAACTTGCACCTGTATTACACTATAAAGCAACTATATACATTCATTCTTTTATATAATTAAACTGCAGTTATTTTTTTTTTCCAACATAATCATCTTCATCTGCATCAGCAACACATACCACCCCAATGACTTTACTGAACATAAATCATATGTTAATGCCTTAATATTATTAGATAAACAGATGAAACAGTACCAGAAATATAACAAAAAATATGTTTTTAAGTATCAGCTTAATGTACACAAATTATCTTCCAGAGTGCATCGTTGCATACATTAGTTTATAATTCGTAAATATCTTAATGCAACGTAAATTAAAACAAAACAATTACTAGCGGACATATAAATTAAATAAAAATGTTTTAGAATATAATTCAAATTTCAACTCTGCATAACATTTGTCATAAAAAATTAGCCAAAACCATTTGACTTTGCAGTAAACTCAAATATAGGATTTTTTAAGTTAACGATAACACAAGAGATGTATGGTAAGAAATATATTTTACATTCAAAATTGATGTGCATCATAAAAATATTCAATTTAATTAAGAATATATTGCAAATTACTCATAAACTGCATGTATATTAAATAATTCTCAATGTCATGTATCAATTGAACTTTTTTCTATTTTGAAAAGAAAATTGCAAAACCGAAAATATTTTTTAAAAAATTATATTTCTTCTTATTTATTTTTATAAATCATCAATTTAAGCGAAAGTATCAATTAATAATAACAAATGTATATTTGTAACAACGAAGTATATGACTACCATATACAAATATGTATATTATACTCGTATTTAATTTATGCAATAATTAATTATAAAATCTCACAAATTTTTTATTTATAGTAAATCAGGAAGCACAATCTTAAATTTACAATGAATAAATATATGATCTATGGCAACAATTGTTAATTGAAACAATTTATTTTTTTTAACATATTCCTTATCATTATATTAAATAGTATATTTAATTCTTTTAAATCAAGAATCTAACTATTAAGCTATTGCCTTTCATGACTGTTTTCACGCATTCTGACATGTGACTAAATAATAATTAAAAATATTGACTCCTCACATATATTGATCGTATTTCTACCTCAATTGATTTTGAATTGGAAAATAGTGGGTAATAATATTATTTTGGAAATAAAAATTTTAAATTAAAATATTTGGTCATTGAAATAAATATCTTAAGTCAGAAATGAAAGATTCCAAAGAGAATTTAAATGTAAGCATTATTTCTATTGTCATAATTATTGATTGGAATTTCTACTTTCAATCAAAGTAATGTAAATATATTTTATTTTATTGCAGTTTTTCACTTTTCATATATTATTTATTATAAACATTCGCATCATATCAACCTTTATTCCATGAGGGACGGCGTAAATGAGCAAATGCAATTGTTCACGATCTCTGGTCACAATATCCAATGTAATTTTCAGAATTAAAAACATAAAATTTTTTATGTCCAAAAAATGATCAGATCGTATATATTATTACGAGAACATGTTCAGTAATCATGTTTAAATGTTAAACATTTTATGCAGTTATGAATTTAGTACGTCAATTAAAAGGGTTGGCTGCTAATTTAAAATTAGTTAGAAAATAAATATGATAATTCCATTTTGGAATTTAAGTTGATACTTAATGACGAAGGAATATGCAGTTTAAAGAATTATCCATAAAATTGTTTTTCAAGTATACTGTTTACATGCATACCTTAAAAAATTGTTTAAAAAATACTAAATTTGA
>JANSTX010055645.1:0-10015 GCA_027564355.1 Penthetria funebris
TATTATGTTGTGATCCGTTAAACAATTTCCAGGGCCTCCAATAATTGGTAACCAATTATAAGTTTCTCTTGTTTTTTATTAGCTTAAAATTTTTTAACAAATTTAGTACACATAATTAAATTTTGAAAAAAAATAAAATAAAATTATATTTATTATTAAATAACAATGTTGTTTTACACACAAAAAGTGTAAATATATTTTGTTATCAATTAAAATATATTTGCAATTCCAATTAAAAGTACAATTATATGAATAACATTGTTAATAATGAATGCCAAATAATACCCAGATCAATGATGATCCTTTCACTCTAGTTAAAAATACGAGTATTATGTAAAAGGTAGTTTTTTTGCTTTTTTTTTTTTTTGTAAATTGAAAAGGTTTAATATTGATCTTCTAGAAAATCATTTATGTATATGCACGCAACCAAAGCAACACATTTTTTTTTAAAACAGGGTACAATAAGTGTTTCTGTAATTTGTACTTTTGCAATAAAAAACTATAGTCGCAAAATTTAGTAAAAACTTTTAAAACAAGAATAATTACAATGATAAGCAATGAAGCATATCGTTAATTAATTAATTAATTAATTTTTAGATAAATACACAATGACAAAATTTATATTCATATATTATATTTTATTTTAAATATTTATGGACAAAAATTGCAATAATATTTAATTAATATATTTTAAAATATCTTAATTGTTAGGGAATAAAATCCTATATTATTATACTTGTTGGTATTTGCATCTAATTTTTTTATTTAATATTGTAATTTATGTGCATTTAGTATTTGTACAAATAAGATCTTTTAAACCGTTTTTTTTTTTTTTTTGTTAAAGGATATTAATGTAATTGTTAATTTAATTATTAATTACATTATTTAATTAATGTAATTATTGTTGATTTAATTGGTAATACCGCATATTGATAGTACATGTAGAATATTTTGGGGATTAAGATTTTAACCGCTATTATAATAACTTTTGATTAAAACTATATTTTAAAGTGCCTTTAGTAAATTTTTTAACAGAGCTGATTATATGATTGTTTAATAATTCAGTTGTAAAAACGTCTTTAAAATAAGTTATTTATAAAACTTATTAATAATATATTTAGTATTTTTGTCTTAAAAATAGAGTCTCACACATTGTTTACTGGTTTTTACAAAAGAAATTTTTTTAAAATTATAAACATTTAAAGTTTATAAATAAAAAATATATTTTCAATTTATTTTGCTGAAAAAAGACATGAACATCAAACGAACTAAAATTATTAACGAAAACTTTAACATCTTTGATTTTAATTTTCTTATAGAAAACCGTTGTATTTTAATCGTATTTATCGTAAATGGCAAAACAAGTTAAAACTATAATATTTACAAGTATTATAAAAAATTGATAATTCAAAAAAAAAAAGTTATAAGTAAAATAATGTTTCCTAAAATGTAAAAAACATAAAATAGACTTAGTTTTAAAAAAGCACAACTCTTTATAAGTTAATAATTTGGGTAACTTTCCACAATCAATTCTCATTCATTTTCAATTGAAATAACATTTGAATGTATCTTTGCTTTTGAATTAGAAACAACTTGGTGATAAATAGCCAAATCTAAATGTTATAATTATGAAAATTTTACTGACGATAACTTCTTTCATTTCGGGTATTGTTAAATATTAACGTAAACGATGTTTGATGTAATTCAAATCATATGCTTATGTGAAGTGATCATTAAAGATTTCATTTTCGTGCGTATCATAATTTTAAGTTAATTCTCTGATCCATTTGTGGACGGGTCCAAAATGACTATTCTAGAATTAATTAACCATACTATTCTCGCATTTATTCCTTATATTTTCTGCGACATATTATTTCTGATCCAATAAATACAAATGATAATGTCATTAGATTTTACAAATTTCATAAACTTTTTTTTTTATATCTTGAATAATTACAATATATAAATTATTCTTTAATTGTAATCATACATATATAGGTACTACCCAATTTAAATTTTAGAATCTCGCTTAATATAGGCATTTTTGAATGTCATGATGCCGGTAATATATTATATAATAAACATATAATAAATACATATTATTTTATTTAATTACTAAAAGTTGTACATTGTTTTAAAATTAAATTATATTTTAAAAAAATAAATCAAAGAAATGAGTTGTGCTTTATCAGCATTTTGTTTGCCTCCCTCCTTATACTTTATAATATACATATTTTTTTAAAAATACATAATAGTAAATGGTAATGAACTTAAAAACAAATTACAAAATAATTTATAAATCTAATTCAAATAGTTCGTCTTCGTATTTTTTGGGTGATGAACTCTTCGTAACTTTTGATTTTGAAATTGGTGTTAAATCAGTGCCACGCATCAAACCATTTGGTACATTACCTGGTGGCGTACGACTTAATGGTGAATTTTTTAAATTCATCAAAAATGCACGTTCATAAATGATACGAGTACCTGTAAATAAAAATGGGAGTTTAAAAAAAAATTATAAATTTTAAAAAAAATTCTCGTTGAAAATGTTCTTTCTAAAATACTATTATGCATAAATAGAAAATTCTATGCTGGAGATAAGATAATTGTTGTTTATCATACGAAATAGTATATATTATAATATTTATTATACGAATTCTAAAATCGATCTTTATTTATCACCTCTTAGAAATTCATAAATTTGTTGTTCCGGAATAATTTTTCTCATTTTTTTGTTTGCCATAACATTATATGTATCCGCAAATTTCTTCTACCTTCCTTTATATCATACATCTGCGATATCTAAGATCATTTAACATCTCAGATCAAATGAGATATTTGTTATATTAATTTCTAAACTGTAATCAAAAGCTAGTAAGATATAACAACAAGTAAACAAATTTTAAATATTATTATTTTGTTAGTGAATTCATTTGCCAAGAAAAATTGTCAACGATATTTTTATAAACCCGGACGTCTCTTATTTATTTTATTGTTTATTTTTAATCTAAATTAAGCGAAGAACTGCTGTAAGCAGCAACTATACGTCTCTACCTTAGTTGCACAGACTATATTTAATATACATAACATTTATTTTAATTAACAATAATTTATTTATAAATAAAATTTCAATTTGAGGATATAATTGTATATGTTCGTAATCAAAATGAATACTATAACACGCAATTGACTTGAAAAACAATTGAGTTATTTATGAGTTAAGAGAAACAAACATTATGAGTTCCATTAATTTATTACAACTCTGTAATAGCAAATGTTATTTATTTTTTAGAGCAAAAAAAAAAAAAAAAGTTGAAAAAAATAAGTAAATTATATTATAAACTAATGCGTATATTTACAAATGATAGTAACCAGAAATACAAATATCTATCGTAAAGTATCAAAAAATACTACTTACTATATATATACGATGATGACATAAACATAGTTTAAACTGAGTAGGATTGAAATATGAAATATTAAAACTAATAATTGTGTCAATACAAACTGTATTAGGTGTGCTAGTTTACCGGAAACAATATTTAATTGTAGTTCTAGAGAATTTTGTTTTCAAATGAACCATGTTGATATTAAAATTCGATATTATAGATCACAGATGTATAGATTATTAAATAACTACTATAAACACAGTATAATGTGAATCTAGATTTGAAAATATTATTTAAAAATACTGAATCTTATGACTATGTTGATAATAAAATTAAATTATTTCTCAACAGAATTTTCGTGCTATTTTTATATAGTAAAATTCAGTGTACTATTGTAATTTTCATGTACAAAAATTAATGAATTAATTACTTTGTTTCTACTTTTTAAATCTTATTTTTATATATAAAAACTATTCAGGTTGCTTCTCCTATTGCTATCGTCTCAAGGTCTGTTCGAGCCATGAAATTTGTTTTTTTTTATGTAAATCCCATTTCGATTTCTTTAAATGCAAGGAAAATGCATTCTGGAAACAAGTAAATTTGTGGCAAATTCATTATTTATTTGATCGAATTCTTTCATTTTCTTTTGCACCAATGACTGAGTTTCATAGTAAATTGAATAATAGTTAGATTCTGCAAAAGAAATGAACTATTCTTTTTCAGTTTATTAAAAGACACTGTCCTGAGCTTCATAATATGTTGAATTGTATGCGAGTAAACTTAAAGAAATTTGATCAAACGATTTTCTGATTTTTTTTCACTTTACTTTGTTCGTTTTATATCTGAGAAATTTTTAGTGTGATTTTTATACGTAGAATTTTCTCAGGATTCTTCTCGTCTGAAGCTGTACTCTGCGCCTGAATATGTTCATGTTTTCGAAAACTGGCACCATGTGTAGCGGAGAAAACTGTTGTTCGACCTGCAATGATATTACAGATCTCAATATATTCCATAGACCATATACAGAAATTACACATAACCGTCAGCCCGAGTAATATTGAAAGATAGAATAAATGAATATACACATATTTTATCCGATATGTTGTTATAATTTAAATATATAATACTATATTTAAATCACTTGAAATCAAAGAAATCTTTGTTCAGTTTCCCGTTTATAGATCATTTTGAAGAGATAATCCAAGGGCAGAGTTTTTTTTAATGGCAAATATCATAACAATTGTTGTTGAACAATTGTCATTTATGATTCACATATCAATTCTAATATATGCTTATGATGTTATACGAAGTAAACAGAATATAGGATAATTTTCTGATGATTTAGTCAATTTATTTATAACAAGATAAATGCATTATATGCATATATGCATATTGACGATTAATGCATTTATAACAATAGTACTCATACTACGTGTTATATTTAATTTATTTTTTTTGATGTATACATTTTACATTGCATTAAATGCATACAATTAATTATTCATCATAACAACATTGTTTTGTATTTTTAATGAATCAAAATGTTTACAATTTTTGTAATATTAAATAATACGTTCAAATATCCTTTATAATTCATCACTAATCATAATTTTGTATTTCGAATGTTATATTATCACGAAGAAGTCCTCGGGTTCAATGTGTCGATGTAACTGATTATATGATTCATATAATGTTTTATAAATAATCAAACAAGGTATTATGTGTCTTTGAATTGCACAATTTTTGTGTTGAACGCTGTGCAATATTATCGTTTCTCTGCTGTTATCATTAGGAATTGAATTAGCCAACTCTTGAGTCAACTATAATCCAAATATACTAATTGAGAATCGGTTTTTATAATAAAATATACTAGTGAATTTGGATAATTCTTTCATTCGGTTGCAATTTACTAAAATGTGATAATATAATGACAATTACATTATCATAACATTCAATTATTAATGATTAGATAATAATTAATTTAAATTCAAAAACATGATAACATATTGATATTATACATTATTTCCATTTTTCCACAATATTTTTTTATTTTTAATTGTATTTTCGATTAAAATAAATGCTTTTTAATTTTTGATGATGTAACATTTCATCATAATTTAAAATTTAGATTGTCTTCTGTGGTATATAATCTTTTTGAATATAACCTTTTGCGATTTTTTATGAATTTAATTTAAAATTCAAATTATTAATGTTGATTTTATTAAATTTATTCAATTTAATTTTAGTTGATTTTAACTGCATAACATCGGTTTTGATGACTTTAGAAGAACGTATATATTAAATTATTATCGACGTATATATTATATTATTATGTACATATTTATCGTATCGGTTACGTAATGTATAAAAAATTTAATAAATAATTCTCTAGCTTTTAATTGGATAATTGTGCGGCTAGAGTTAGAAGTTATATTGATGATCACTTGTTCTATAGAGAAAAGTTCAATTAATATAATATTTTATGAAGCTAATATTTGACAAAACTACAGTAAAAAAAAATATATGTTTTTTTATTACCGATTATTGCTATTGAATCAAAGTAATCTTTACCTCCACGGCGGTGTCACCGTTAAGTATATAATAATTTATGTCAGTAATCTAGACTAAAAATATGCTGTATATGTCGACTAGTTGCAAAAATGTCTCACTTACAAACTAGGTAGCCGAGGATTTATCCACCCATCTACTAAAATACTCAAATGTATAAACGGACAATTATAATTTATCCTATATTTTCCAGTAGATAAATATCAATTATAATAATTATTTGAGTTCACATTTGATGTTGCATGCTTATTTTAGAAACAGTATGTTATGTAGTATCGTAGTGCCAGCCTATGCATCCATGTGGTGTACAGGTTAAGATGTTTGTTGAATCTACTATTTAGCATATTTAACTATATAAATTATTGTTTTTTCACATGAGATGCAAGTGTCATACTTTTCTAGATTATGAATGAATAATTTACTATATGCATACATAAATAATACTAATAAATAACTGACGTACTGATTAAAAGAAACTAAAATGTTGGTGTCTACTTTGATAACTCATGTGCATATTGAAAACGATACACTATATGGCAATATTCTGGTGTATAAAGTGCAGATGACGATCGATAATGACTCAATTTTAAGGATGTTTAGATTAGATAGTTCGTCACTGCAATTTATTAAATTAACTATATATTATTTGATTTCTAATATGTCGAAAACACTCTCGACACATATCTATTATTGTTCCTGTAGCTGAATAATATTTAATATGAAATAATTCGCTTTAGTATACCACTTCCTATTTTGTAAAAATAAAACAAAAAAAAAAAAACATCTCAAGACCTACCATATATTATAAATCTTAGTCCCTTTATCGAATGCATACAATGCATTATTAACAACAAAATATTATACAAGAGTTTCTTTTATGTTTGCTTTCAGACAATAAAAGGGTATTTTAAAACGTAAAAAAAAAAACAAACAAAATAGTGCATTTATAAACGTTTTTTCTTTTTCTTGGTAAACCTAGCATGTGTCCTTCCTCTATTATTCAAGTCGTCCCTTTTTTTGTCTATTTTTTTTTTTTCGTTACAAGATTCTCAGAGCTACAAGTAATGGTATTTTAGCAATAGTAAACCAAATAAAGGTATCACATAAAATAGGTTCAATGACTGAATTTTAACCATGATGATGTAAAATAAAATTATAAATTTCATCCTACTGGATTTAGTGATATCCCTTTTTCTTTGTTGTACAAGTTGTTGATTTCTAATCCTATAATACTACTTTGTTTTTGTATAAATTAAATTATAGATAAATTTATACGACACCAAAAAGCAACCATATGTATGTACTATATACAGAGAAGAGGAATATATAATTTGTTAAAAACAAACAATATTTACATATTAATTGATTGCATAAATTATTTCATATACTCGTGTATATAAACGAGTACATACAAATTTTGATATGGTTCAAGAAACTTATATTTTTTATAAATTGAAAATTTATTCAAGGCTATTAGATTAATTAAATGAAAACGCTTTATAGATTTATTTATTAAACAAAAATATATTATTAAAATAATGCTTCCTAAACTCATCTAATTTATGGTTAATTATAAGTTCAATTCTTCCTACAGATAACAAAATAATTTGTTGAATACTGGTTCCTAAATGATTTACAATTTATAGTTATATAGTTTCTATATAAGTATAAAATTTAATTTATTAAGTCTGATCTTATTAAACCTAATGCAGACACCTGAAACACAACAACATTGCATAGAAAGTGTTTCCACAATTTGTTCACATTGATGTTAATCTGCCTTAAATCAATCCGATCTATTTTGTGAAATATTAATATTAGATCACACGGAGTTAGTTCTATTGTCCAATAATTTAGATATTTTTGAGTATTTTACGTTTGATACCACTATAAAAAAATCAATATTACTCAGATCAAACTGAAGTGCCATCAAATTTTATATATCTCTTTTACAATATCCAAATAACTTTATTTGAAATATCAAGATATTATTTTTTTGATTACAAATTCTTTCATTTCACATAGTATTCGGTTCGCTAAATATATTTGCTATTGTTTATTGAGTATATAAGCAGAAAGTGTTCTTATCAGATTTCTTACATTTCTCGCATATGTAACTTAAATTATGTATGCTTCTTGTCGTTCAGAAAGGGAGTCACCAGGTACCACTTTGGCAATTTTTAAAACCTTTCAAATTCACATTTCTATGATTGTTGTTGATCTTTTTATTCTTTCCATATTCATATTTTAATATGCATAATTTTATAATTTTGCAATATATAGATTTAATTTGAAATTCACAAAGAAATTCATTAATGTGAATGCTTTTATTTACTACTTCAGGTTAACAAAATCAAATAATTGTCTGCCTATATTGATAACTAGTTTAACTTCAATTTAAGGTCAGTTTTGTTTACTTCATATGTGAGTATGGGATATACACGAAAAAATATTGCAATTCGATTACGTGCATGTTTTTTTCTGATTTTAATTTTCATTTGAATATTGGTAACGAAATTTGTATAAAAAAAACTGCCATCATCACCTTAAAATATATGTCACACAAGTAATAAAAAAAAGTGGCATTGTGATCTCGTAATTACTTGTCTTTTTTTCATATATAAACGCATATTAGACACTAATGTATAACATTATTCGTATACCTTTAAATACATTGTGAAACATATGTAGACATATCTGAGTAAAGATTTCAATAATTTTATAGATTATTACATGTAATGTCCATTCAACACCAAGTCAACAAAAACGACAATTATATTTTTGACCAAGGTCTAAGGCTTAGTAACAGGTGGAAAAAAAATATATTTAAAAAAAAAATCTGCTTATTTATTGTGCCATTCGATTAATTCACTATCCTGTTTAAATTTCCCTACAATCACGTACACCATTGGTATAAAATATTCCATTCATTTCAATTCATTTCTGGCATCGCTTTCATAAAAGTATATATTTGAACGTAATTTATGTGTACCGAGCACTATAGTAATAAATTAAATATAAATTATATTTTTTATATACCCAAAAAAAATACGTATCATTGATCAATTTTTATTAATATTTTTCATTACATAATCAACTTGAAAATAATTAATTAAATTCATTATATATATATATATATATATGTTGAATTTTCAATTAAATTAAAGTAGTAATTTAATTTTAAAAATACGTGTACGAGTACATTAATGAAAACCAGACAAGACAATTTTTATAAAATTATCTATACAGTAATGTGTGTAACTCCTTGTACATTATTAGTTACGAAAATTGTATGGAAAATTTACTACTATACAAAAGTCACGTAGCCCTTGTACATAGAACAACATAGAATGAACATTTTCCATACTTATTATATTCCACCCTTATTCAATAATTCATCCATTCATTCATTCATTCGTTCATTCATTCATTCACATAATATATAATATGTACCCAGTATATAGAAAATATTTTGGCTGAAAAATTTACAAAGGACATTATTGTAATTTCATAAAATTAAGTATATAAAGAAAGAATAAAGAATTATTTTACTATGCAAATTTTCCTAATTTATCGAAAATAGTATTATTTATATTTGAAAAATAAAAAAGTATGCATAATATTACCTCCTGGTGTTGTAGAATATAAAGTTCCTCCGGGAGTCGATGAGTATACCTCAGGTAATTGTGATGAATCTGTTAGGAGTACACGTTTTGATGGGATTGTTTGTGCATGGGTGCATGCTTGACGAGCAATTGGTGAAGCTGACATAGTACTTGTTTAATATCTAATTTCAATTATATTTGAATAATATAAATTTATGTTTAAAAATGTCTTATATAATTAGTCCAATCTTCAGGTACCCGACTGTAGTGAATAGTGCGTGTATATGAACGATATATTCTTTAAAATTATATAACTTAATATATAATACTTAAATGTTTATTTCAAAAATTATTTACTAATATACTAAATAATCTCTAATTTTAGCACTATAGGTGTGGGTTATCTTATTATTTATTTTTTAAATAAATTTAAAATATTTATATATGAACACT
>JANSTX010055646.1:0-10014 GCA_027564355.1 Penthetria funebris
TCGCAGTTCCAGTCCCATATCAACTGTGGAAGTTTCTCTAACATCGATCGGTTTTTATAAATTTCAGTAAAAACATCTCTTTAAATTTTTATGAGTCGTACCATCTGGTAAAGGGGTGCTAAAATTTCACAAAATGCAACTATACCGGTTCCGGTCTCATATCAACTGTCGAAGTTTCGCTAACAACGATCGATTTTTTAAATTATATATTTTTTGTTTAAATTGAAAATATCCCATTGACTTATTGAGTTTCATGAACTGCACTTATTTGCAGGTAGATTATAATGTTGTCTATGCATTTTCGGCTGTATAGCACGTACTTATTAGTCTATAACTATTTACTGTTATATAATATCAGCCTAATGTTATGATTTCATGGTGCAAGTATTAATAGATTTGTAAGATAATTCCTATTTTTATAATTTTAAAGAACTGTTTCAGGAGAGCATAACTACAACAAGCTACTACAATAAGAAGCAGGTATAGTTTTTATTTGAAATTGAAAATATCTCTCAAGACGTTTACATATTTAGACTCATGGACTATACATATATTGACAAATACCTGCCGCCCGCCGTCTTTAACTATTTATTATTATATAATATCAACATGAAGTTATGTTTGATTGGTACAATCATTTTTAAAAAAATGGAGAAAAGTTGTCAAGACAAAAAATATATATTTTAATGCCTATTAAATGTCTATCTTGGTAGTTTTGGCAATCATAATTCACAGGGTAATGATACTTTACACTTGGCAATGGCATATAATTTGTTCATAATAAACATGTACTTTGAAAAAACAAAAAAAAAAGGGAATCATCTACAATTGTTTTGTACTGTGTTATTAATTTGAATAATTTTAAAGACTGTAAGGTGTTGCACACAAATTGCTAGTAGCAAAAATCATATTTAATTGAGCCGTAGTCTCTTCAATGTAAACATTATGGTCTAGCACGTTACATATTCCAAATTGTGTTATTGGTGTGAAGATGGATTTGAGTTCCAAATTGTGTTATTGGTGTGGAGATGGATTTTAGTTCCAAATTGGGTGAACAATAGCACACCTTAGTCTTTACATGATTAAACTACGTGTTACCTGAGCTGTAGTTACCACATTGATGTATTCCAAGCACTTGGTCTGGAATTCAATTCAATTTTTGTGATTGATCTTAAAATCCAGACCACTGCACAAAACATGACAATAATAACACCATTATTTTAGCCTCAAACACACTCCATTACTGAATTGTGATAGAATTTTCATTGACACCTCGTGGAGATACATATGGATTGAGTAACCTATTAATGATAAATGGTCACTCCATTTATCACAATCTGCACGACAACCTCTTCATCAAATAATATTATTGATTTTTGCTTAAGACAACCAACACTCATGATCAATAATTGGATGACAAAGTTGCATTTTCTGGTGTAAACGAATATATTATTGTCGTCGTCATTTGTCAATTTGTATGAGAACACAATAAAATATTTTGATACTAATTAGCTGTAAATAGGCTACTGATATACAGCCTTAATTTACTATTACGAGTTAACCCCTTATATAAATTTTATATGGACAAGAATATTTCACGCTTATGTGCATACATAATTGAATTTTACTGAAGTTCTATGTGTAATTTCAACAGATGAGTTAAAAGCTCACAGTTGTCTAGATTTGAATTAATGAATGGTAATTTGGTGGTCATCTAAGAGTTGAAAGTGTTCAAGAAGCGGTTGATCAGAGGCTCAAGTCATTGCTGATTGAATCTAATCTTTTATTATATACAACACGTTAAATATTTATACGAATTATACTAGTAGCCTTATTAAAGATACGACAAGCGAATAAATAATATTATGTTATAATAATTCTTCCAATATTTAATACAGAAATGTATGAACTTTTCTGGCAGGGAATAACAAAAAATTAAATTGTATTCATACAAATATTTTCCAATTAGAAGGTGAATAACCTTGTGGGTATTAAAATGTGGAGTATATTTTGAATACCCATATAATGTTGGGCAACTTAATAAAATCGAAAAAAATTTACAGGATACTATGCCTTTTTTCTTAATGGAATTGTTAAATTTTACAATAATCAAATTCTAATTGAATTTAAATAATATTAAACATAAACTCTCTCAGAAAATCTTATCAATAATCAATAAATATAGAATACATGCAAACAAAAAAAAAAAAAAAAACAAAACAAAAAAAAACACACCTGTGGTAAATTGGCATTGATCTGTCTCTGTAGACTGTCACGTTCCTTCTCCGCTTCAGTTAATTTCATATCGGATTCACCAAGTCGTTCTTGTGCCTCACGTAAACTATCCATAAGTTTATCACGTTCGTCCAACATTGAAACCATAAGTTGCTCGAAATTGGCATCTTCACCACTAAATTGGGACGATCGCTGAGAGATGTTATCTTCAGCAATTGTAGGCATCACATCACACATCATATTCCACATTTTTACAAAACTTTTTTTTTCCCTTAACTATAATTTATATATAAAACAAATAAACAAAGTTTTATCCACTTGTATAGAAAATGTTTTCCTTCTTTTATCTTCTAGATATTTTGTTGATATATTAACAAACACCAATTATCAACTATAATATACAAGCAATTGTAATTGCAATATGAGCACTAAGAAAAAAATGCACCAATAATTTGTTGCACCTAACCAAAACACTATTTGCTAAAAAATTATAATAAGCACCACATTTTTACTTTTTTTTTTTTTGCATAATTTTTTTCGTCAATTAAAAATCCTTTTTTTTTGTTTTCTTTAGTATTTTTTTTCACTTTTCTACGCTAATTTCTCATAATATTTGATTATTCGTTGCCGTGTCTTATCAATGAATTAAAAAAAAAAATAAAAAAATAAATAAATGTGTGTATTATTATAGTAACTGTGTGTGGTGTGTAGTTTTTTTTTTTTTCCTTCCTTCCCAATATACGTACTTTTTCTTGTGTTGTATGGTTAAGTTTAGCACACCAATAATCTTTTTTTCTTTGCAGTTTTCCAAAATTTTATTACCTAAAACTATACCGAACAAATATGTTGCGGAGCCCAAGAATACCAATAAATAGGGCTTCGCACAACCACATTTCTTTCACATTTCTACACAAGGACACACCTTTTAGATTTAACAATTTTTTTTTTTACAAAACGAAAAGAAATTCTGGCCTGCAGCCATTTTGTCCGATTGAAAACTATTCCATGTGAAATCCTTGGAAATTCTGACACAATATCAACTGTATAGCATCACAAGTGAATAGATGTGGAACTAACAAAAATAAAAGGTCGAAATAATGTAATAGAATATTTATTTATATAAAAGAATGGAAATTATTTATTGTGAATTATTCGATACCACAAAAACAAATTCTCCTCAATTTTTACAGTGTACATAATTATACAATTACTACTTTTTGTTATGTTTTTATTTGCAATTGTCAACACATCGTATTTTAGTTTGTAGCACGTAAAAAAAAAATTAATAAATAAATTTAATAAATGCTGTTAATTTTAAAATAAAAAAAGGGATTATGTATTTATAAAACAATGAAATTCAACATTATTTACATTAACATTAAATGCACAAATTATTGTCAAAATGTATCGAAAGGGTAAACAATCTAGCAAACATCGACCTATTGGTGGTTAGTAGGAAAAAAAATTATGTTGAAATATTTTGGAAATTTTATAATATTCTAATTAATTTATGGTTTTTCTTTTAACAATTTATCAATAGATATTACATTAATTGAATTTGCTGATGCATCAATTTCATCAAAAAAAAATCGTTTGAAAAAGGGAAGTTTTATAGTACGAGAAGAAACATTTGATGAAATTGAAAAAGTTTTTGATTTAGCCCTCAATAGAAAACGACGGAATAAAAATGACAAAGAAACATGTATCGATGATCAATCAATTGATGATGTCAATCATGTTTATGCCGATTATCCCCTTGACATCTGGTTTTTAATATCACGATTTATATGTCCAGAAGATGTTGGACGTTTTTCATTAATTTGTCGAAAAAGTGCAACCGTTTGTTTTACAGCAAATTTTTGGTTTAATTTATATGGAAAATATTATAAAAATAATAATAATAAAATAATTTTACCAACACGTCTACAACCTGAATGTATGGTACGTTTAGGTGGGCTACGTGCATGTGTTATACGTTCATTATTTTATACTCATGAATCATTAGTCAATAAATTGGCATTCGATTGTTTTAATCAACGGGATAATATCAATTTAAATCGTATGACTTGTGTTGGTTCATGGTATTTTCAACAGAAGAATGAATGGAGTTTTTGTTTTAAATTAAAAGATTTATGGAAAACAGCACAACAAAATGCAGAGAAAAAGAAACAGAAAGATCATCAGCACAATGTTTTAGATGAATATGAAAATATGTTCCATAATACTGAAGATGGTTGTAAGATTTTAGTGGTATGTATTTTTAAACAGATGTTATGAAGAAAATAAGTTAATTTTTCTAATTATTTTACTAACTTTTCAGGTGACAACTACACAATTTCAACCGTTACCTCTACTCACTGGATATCCAACATTTTTACAGTCTATTCTTAAAACACTTTCTATTGGATTTACAAAATATAAAATAAAATTAACATTTTCAAATTATCGAAAAGAAATTATAAATTCAATTGTTTATGATCCAATTGATAAAATTCAACTATTAGATTGGTGGAACCCATTATATTATAAATATTTAAACTGCATTTAATCAAATGCATATATTTTTCTGATTTTGCCCATTTTATTTAGTATAATTTAGTTATTCTATAAAATGGTTAATATACTGAAATTTTATTATTTGAATAACTTTTTTATTTTATCTTTATTTAAAGTTATTCAAGATTATTATAAATCATGTATTTGTCAACATGTCGCGGCAGACATCAACTTGGTAAAATATCTAACATAAGGAATTACATACAAATACGTATTCTAATTAACGAAGAGCTTCAACTTATCTAAAGCCATTTTATGCACGAATAATGTTTCAAATCAACAATGTTGAAAAGTTTAATTATTAATTACAAGTTTTTGTGTTACCTTCATGAGGTAACACCCAACATGATTGAACTGATGACTTTTTAAAATATTAGAATAAGTGAACGATGGAACTGATATAGTTGATTCAGATGGCACACGATTTTAAGATGCACAAACACTTAACGAAAAGCTGAGGACGGACTATATAAAGGATATCTAGTAATGATTTTTTTTTTATGAACAACCGATTCTCATGGATCGTAGCAGCAGAGTTCTTTTAATACAGTTTAATAATACTTGAATTACAGATAAATTAGGAGTAGGTTTGAAATGCAAGAATTGATCAAAAATAGGTTACGTATCGAACAAATAGAACTGGGCACAGTAAACGAACAAAGGAACAATGTACTTTAACGACCTGTTGCAGAGTCCGTTAGGTTAGGGTTAACCTCAAAGTATAGAGATGGTCGCTCTGCAACACGGATATTTAAATATTCCAGTCTATGTGTAATCAAAATTGGTAAAGCATTCGCTGTTGTTATCATTTTAGTGATGCTAAAACTAAAAATTGGACAATATTCGTATTTATATTACATACATTTGGAAATGGTATGGATACACGAACAATCGATCGAATTGTAAACACTATTTTATATGCTCAATAGTATTAATTGTGTTATGATTTGGATTCAAATTGGTAAACATAATTTTAGATCTACTATATTGTTATTTGATGTGCAGAAAGGCAATAAAGTTCAGGAAACACTCGCTGGAGCAAAATTGTACTCCATAAGAGGTCTTATATGCGATTTGTATATAATAGCGATGTTTTCTGGCTTAAAGTATTTTTGGCAATGCCTAAGAAAACTAAGCCTTTGTCATATCTAGTACATGATCATTCCAAAAGAGTAACAAAACCAGAACAGTAAGGAATCCAATTACAAGAAAAATGAATAGCAGACACGACTGTGTCTTACAAGCATTAAATACTACTAGTCGTTCCTATTTATGCATACGTCCTAAGTTGTTATTCATAGTGCCTTTTATCCAAGTGATGCAGAGTGCTGTCAGCAGCATGACTACTGTGAATGTGATTCAATGTCAATGAGAGGAGATCATTAATAAAAATTTGAAAAAGGGTAGAAAACATAACCGAGCCCTGAGATACGGTTGCATCTAATGGGAAAAGGTCAGAAACTATTCTAAAACATATATCAATAGATGGTTATTTAGCAATGAATAGTGCTGAAAGATTGTCGAGTCTATCGCAAACAAAAGACTAGGCATGTGTTTATAATGGCAAGTCAAGTTCAAATCTTAACTTGCTAATTTTTAAATTAAATGATTTATCGACACTATTGTATGGCTACGGAACTTGAAAAGTAATGAATATCATCATTTAACGAATTTAAGTTTCACATCAGTAGATGATTTAGATGAATAATAAAAATCTTTTGACAAAATACAATATCAAATGAGATTGGCGAATATTGAGGCAATGTAACACCATTATAAAATAACGAAAAATTACGGAGTTGGATCGATTATAAAACACTTCTAAATAAATTCCCTTCACTACAACCCCTGCTGCATGGTAATAGAAATATGAAAGTGATAATTAGAAATTAATTGCGGTTGTTCGTCCATGATGAAGAAAAAAAAAACAATTTTAAATTTGAAGTACATGACCCCATTAGGAACACAGCGAACAAACAAATATGTTGAATATTATTTTATAGTTCAAAAATAATGTGGCACAAAATAGTTAATATTGCAGTAAACATTTGTGAGTAAAATTAGAAAGAATCAATCATATTGGATGTATTTCATTTAATTTGTATTGTTCAAAAGACGCATAAAGATTTTAGTACGTCGATGGCATACTACCGAAAGTTTGGAAGGTAAAAAACAAATATGGAACGAGAATTTGTGAAGACTGGTGCATATACTATAATGCAATCAATAAGCATTTGCAACAGAAGAAAACAGAATTGTATAAGAACATATACTATCAGCTGGATAAGGAATAGAGTAATTTGAAGGTGATATCCAGAGACCGTGAACAATGATGTTTTGTTTGATGAAATCCTGTATTATACCACATAAAGTTAAAGTCAACGTGTTGTACCACATAAACGTCAACGTGTGATATCACATAAAGTTAAAGTCACGTGTTGCAGTATGGTATTATAAGATGTATGCAATTTTTTTTACGGGATAAATTCGAAATTATCCACTTGTATAATTTATTATATGATAAAAATATATATAAATACACACTAATAAAAATAAATCTTATCAATGTTTTATAGTTTAAAAATGAATATAGCTATTATTTTCAATCGCAAATGAATGCGATAAAATTGTATTAGAAAGAGAATTTTACAATTTATTGGAATCGCCTTGCAGATATCATAATTTGAGCATTATAAGTAGATAAATGTATATATGTATCTATAATTCTAAGTACTGTGTATTAAGTCTTCTCTATTTAAATACACACAGTAGACACTTCATCAAATATTATCTCTTATCTTATCAATCATCATATCAGCAATATAATTTATATTTAATTTCAATTACTTATCATATCGCGTTACGATAATACATTAAATAGGTTCTTGTCGTGTGCACAGATTTAATTGAAATTAAATAGCAACATTACAATTAAGTGTTTTGTTATATAATTAATATTCAGATTAATTAATTTTTTTTTAAAAATTGCGCTGTTTTTTTTTAACAACGTGTACGGTGCCATGAGTCTGGTGGACACATTAGAACATAACCCCAACAGAAAAATTGTATATAAAATATTTGACGTTTTGTATTTATGTGTGTTGTACATTTTTTTTTTTAAACAGATTAGAAATATTTTGATTTGTTTATTATCTTTTAGTTTATTAATTTGATGTGAGAAATTGCGGTTTTATTGAACTTGACTTGCATAACTAATTAGCAATATTATACTATAATAATACATAATAATTAGCAAGTTAAGGTAAGTGTTAATTTGTAACTTTAATTGTCTATAAAAAATAAGAGCAATTTTTCACTTTTCCATTAAAATTTATAATCAATTAAAAGATTATTAACAATGTGAGTACGTGACTTGATTAATTATTAAATTATGATGTCATTTAATTATGGCGTTTAATAAATTTACGAAATTATAATTATATAATCATTAAATTCCTGTTGTAAGGCTCAGTAGATCGATTGATGGACACACCACCACCGGTTTGTTGATGATTGTTTACATATAAGTTTTTCACATTAAATCTGAAGATATTTTATAAAATATCTTTTTTTTTTTTAAATTATTTACACATAAAACAATGTTTGGTCTTTGTAATGTGCCTACTGTTATTCTATCGTGATGACCTAGAACTTGTGCTGATAATCAAAATGAAAAGTACAAAAAGTAATAAATTAATCATCACTAATGCAAATTTCTATGTGGAGAAATAGGTTGAGAAGCAGGCGGGCCGACAAGGAACAGAAACAAAGAAGAAGAATTCTAATTTCTATATTTAATCACAATGAAAATTGTGTTTCAGAATATGAAGAAACATTTGCAGTTAGTTGTCACAATGTGACCAAATTTATGGGAATAAACATTAACTTTGATTTAATATGAATATATTTTGTAGGGGGCTCATATTGAAACAGATGAATACAATTAGTTGATACATTTACAGTTTTATTAACCCTGGTTGACGTTGTATTATTATTTGAATAATTTAAAATGATTAATTATCTATTTAATTCATTGAGTTGTTGTTACCAAAAAAGCAATAAAATGTGGCAAAACAAATATCCATAAAGTATTATTTGTATTACTCATTACATCTTTGTAATTATTTATTATTTGTTCTATTTATTTGGTAAATGCAATGAACTAATAACATCTAAGTACACATCGCAACTCTCTTGCTTCAATAGAATTATTATATTTTCATTTTTATGTTATTAATTTTAAATAATTCTCTGTAATTCATAGAAACAACTGGCAGTGTGTGATTTTTTGTCAATTCTATCTATTTGTTTCATGTTGAAATAGCATTAGTAAACAATTACTGGTGACACATCGAATTCAATAATAAAATGGGACAAAAAGTTTCACGTACTGATTTTGAATGGTGTTATACAGAAGAACCGCATGCAAGTCGACGTAAATTAATTTTAGAAAAATATCCACAAATAAAAAAGCTATTCGGTTATGATCCAAATTTTAAATATGTTGCAACCGGTATGGTTTTAATGCAATTTATAATGTGTTATGTTATGATTGGTCAATCGTGGCCAATGATTTTATTGGTTGGTTATTGTTTTGGTGGCGTAATAAATCATTCACTATCACTGGCCATACATGAAATATCACATAATTTAGCATTTGGACATGCACGACCCAAAGCAAATCGTTATTTTGGTTATTTTTGTAATTTACCATTGGGCATACCAATGTCAATATCATTTAAAAAATATCATTTAGAACATCATCGTTATCAGGGTGATGAAGTTATTGATACAGGTAAGAATTTGCAAAATAATTTTTATTGTTTAGTAATATTTTTAAAATATCATTATTGATAAAAGTCTAATTGAATTATTTATAATTATTTGCCATTGTTTAATTACCGCGGTGACATCGCGTTCAGAAGGTATAATATAATTGTTACATAAATTAGACAACCTTTAAATCTCATTGACATATGATGAAATTTTGTATTTCAAAATGAAACAATTATATTTTAAATTGTTTCACACATAATATTTTACACATTTATCATAAAAATGTCAATTTATTATCTATTCTGTTATAAGTATAAAAAATAGAAAAAACGAGAGAAATATAATTGGCATCGCCAATTATTGTAGGCCTGTAGGTACTTGAAGGAGTACTCCAATTTTCCTCATCTTCGAACTTAGCCTCACAAATCAGATAATAATGTCATGTGC
>JANSTX010055647.1:0-10013 GCA_027564355.1 Penthetria funebris
TGTTCAATTTTATTTTTCAATCTTTCTTTGTATAGATGCTGAGTTGACGAATTAACAAAAGATTCAATATTTAACTTTTCTACATAAGATGGTGGTCGACTGTTCATCTCATTAGTGTGTATGACCGCAATTGAATTTCAATTTCTTATATTGACAGTCCTGTTCATACATTTAATATTGAGACATACCTTTATATTGACGAAAATTTTAATTTGTTATACCCGATACTATTTGTCACCTTTTGTGTGTCGCAACCAGTACACTTTTTGTGTAATAACGTATTTTTCCAAGACTGCCAGACTTAATTCAGCATATAAAACACTTTCTCTATAATTTCAATCCGTTTAGCATTTAGTCAGCAATTCAATTTATTGGTTGATCCTAATCCAGACAGACATAGATAATCAAATTAAAGTTGACACATTAAAACGTTTTGTTTGCATACTTAGAATTTAATTGAATGTGAGTTACAACATTAAAAATTATTCGATATGGAAATTATCATTGAGTAAAAATGGCAATGGCATTATACTTGGAAGAGGTGGTGTATGGAGTATCCGAAACAAGGACATGATATTCCTATTCAATCCAACACTATTTGTTGAAGTTTCTCATGCAATAATATATGTTGATCTAGTATAATGCAAGTTGCACACAGCTGTCAATGGCTGATATGAATTACTGCACCTGATCGCCCTTGCACCTTTAGAAGAGGGATATTTGTATCAAACGACACTCCAAACAATAATCATTAGATGCTTCTGCAAGCATTTAGTCAGGAATTTAATTCAATTTATTGGTTATTGAGTAAAAATGGCAACGGCATTATAGTTGGAAGAGGTGGTGTAAATAGAGTATCTTATGACCAACATCTTGAGGTTGTTTAAACCTATATTTACCACTTCGTTGATTACCACTGGAAACAAAATCACAGTATATGTCAGTTCATGATGGGTGATCGTGACTAAGCGGTTTTAAAGTGTTGTTGCAACAAGTCTACGTGTTAAAGCTTATACACATCACTCTAGCAGATTATTTAAATGTTTAAGCGATTGTTTTATGTGTATTAAAAACTATTGCATTTTCACATACCAAACGAAATATTAATATTGTAATGCCGCCCGTTGTGCCATTGCGGCATAAAAGTTAAGATGATGATTTATAGTTTGTGCTCTCAAATGACAAAATACCATATAAACTACAGTGAAAAAAATGCAAATGCTGAAAAACCACCATAGACAAGGAGCAGAGTATATTACTTCATTAAAACCGAGGGGCTTAAAAAGACATCTGTAAAATATTTAAAACAAAAATGTTCAACACAAGTGTTAACCCTATAGTTTTGTTTATGCTCACCATATGATGGTATATCAATTGTAAAATATAAAAGTGTTTGTACTTTCTAATTATAGAAATAAACACTTTGTCCAATAACTATTGAAAGACAAGAATATTATTCTTTTCGTCAGGCTGTACAGACTTTCTTAAAGTCTAGAATATTTTAATTTAGAATTTAGACGAAAACATCGAAATAAGTAGTAAAAATGTTGAATAAATTGGAAGGAGATGAATGTAATTGACCAATCAAGTAGTCTCTGGTGCTCCGCAAGTGTATATATAGCTTATGTGTATTAAAATTTGACTATTTGGCAAAAATGAAAGGGCAAAAATGGAAACTGTGAGACGCAATATTGTTGGAAAACGAAGAATTAGAATAGCAATTTGAATGATAATATTCGACAAAAAATTGGAACACATTTTGGAGATCAATTGATTGTAGAAGAAGAGTTCATAGTGCACATTGTATGCAAGATGCGTTGGCAATCTATTTTAATTATCTCAAATACATTTCTAGTATTTAACTATAAATTATTTAATATTTAAATTGAATTAAGGTTATTATATATTCCTAAATCCTGTGAACTTCAACTATAAAAAGATTTGAACACAATATGGTTTACGTAAGACGAACAATTGACCTACTAACGGAATAGTGTTTAGCGAAACTGAATTTATTAAACAAAACTTCTGAATGATAATTCATATGATCATGCTGTTGTCACTCATAGATTTTTAGTATTGTTAACATTGATTCCTACACGTTTTGTATGTGGTGACTATATATATATATACCAACGTTGGTCAACTAACATACAGAGGTTGGCTTAAACTTCAGTTACCTTCTCACAGTACCACCGAAAAACTGGACCATATATTGTATATATGTTAATTATGTGGCAATGACAAAAATTAAGGGTCACAATGTCTTGTTTGTATTGATAAACATCTAAATAACAAATATAGGAAGTTTTAGCATATTACTCGTCACTCTACCAAAATATTAAAATTATTAGTCTACAACTTACATGTTACGTACATGTAATATTGTGTTCCGATTAATATTTTATCTTATATTTGTATTGGTAACGGAAAATTGACGTCGTAAATTGGCACCGTCCTATGCACTCCTGTTTTCTGGATGTCTGAAACAGTCTGATACGAAACTGAGAATATTGATTTACATAATTCAAGAATATAGTTCAGATATTGCTACTGTAAATTGGATTGATTGATATCTCATAAAAATGATCTGGCCTAAAAAGATGTCAATATGCCTCAATACTCCGTAGAATTAAAGATAAATTACTGTAATCTCTAGGATTCTTTTAATTTTCAAAAAGTTCTGTTCTCTGTGATGTGATTGAATAAATTACACAAATTTAATTATGTATGATAAGTTCAAGAAAATATATGTCAAAATAATTTAAAAATTAGTTCATTAATAATTAGCTTGAAAACATAAAATTAAAGATATTCAAAAAAAAAAAAAAAAAACTAGCGAAACCATCTAAACGTGCCAATGGTAAATAAATCTAAACATTACTCACCAAATACCCCAAATTCAGTCATTTTGAGTGTAGATAAATTATATATTATTTGTATTTTTTCTATATTATTTGTATTTTCTATAGTTTACACATTTTTATCACTTTTATCAATTTTAATTTAGGAAAAATATAAAAAAAAAAAACACTATAACACTTATAATGGATTCGACCAAATATCCGCCACGCGTAAACGAATGGCGCCAATAATGTAATAAAATGTGAGCAGAGAAATGGAGTGCGTTCCAGATCGGTATAGTAGATCTATTATTCTTGTTGTATTTACAGTGAAAGCAAATTTGATCATCAATTTTAGTTAATTATATTTAATATTTTTTATGTAGTTTCTAAAATTTGATTATAAAATATTATAATTCAATGTGAGTGTTGGCAATTGTTTTAATTTCTTACACGGATCTGTAGAATATTCACCTTGCATTTCGATCTTAGCAATTGTAAGTGCATTTGCTTTTATTATTTTTTTTTTAAATTTGTTTTTTAAATTGTATTCGCATATATTGAATTGGTTGTTCATAAATATTTTATTATGGAGAAGCGCCTGTAGATAGTATTAGACTTTCGTATCAATAAACACTGGTATAGACACATTCATTCGATTTAATTTTTAAAATGTGAAGTATTGGTTTAAAACTTTAGTTGAAAATATACGATTATTATTAATGTCATATCAGCTGCATTACAAAGGAGGCCTTCAAAATTGTCAATTTTGTAGAAATAATCGGAAATGTTTGTTCTAATATTTCCAATAAATTATACAAATTTGGTCTCAAACGATGTTCATCATCACAATTCCTTCCACCATCTCATTATCTACGCCAAGCAGGCGTTTTAAATCCACATGTAAGACAGATACTGTTAACCAAAAAACGACATTATTTTCCAATGTTTTGTGAAACATGTAGTTGGTCGAGAAAAGAATTCGTGTATAAAGTCATAGCTATACTTTGTTTGATAGTGTAATATTTATACACCATATTGACTAAACAAGACTTTATGATCTATACTTTTGACAATGACCACACACCATAGTTGATATGTCCTGCAGTAATGGTTGTACTGTTGGGATATAAATTTATAAGTTGAGCAACATCTCTCTCTGTTCGTCATTTTAATAATGATAATTTGGCAAAAAAAAAATTATCCAAAAATAATTGTCACAGTTATACGAGGTGACAATTGTTCTGATTTTTGATTAAAATGTTTCGCCATCATCAAATTATCATCGCACCGAAATACATTTCTTAATATGGACGTGATCTGTGCAATTTCTATGTCATCTAGCTGTAATTATATAAAAGACAAGGTTGATAGAAGAAACTACCCTTGTAACGAATCTAATTCTTTGGGAAATAGCTCGTAATCAAATAACGCTAATTACGATGGGAAATAACGCAAAATATCCAAAGAAATATTCGGAGACTAAAGCATCAGCACTAAATGGTATATATATGCGAATGGATGTCGATTTTGTTGAGCTTCTGCTGCTGTAAACCTTTCTGGATTAAATACAGATTGACAAAAATAACAATAGATATATTGAATTTAAAGAACTTAAAGATATATTGGATCAGGTGGGTTTTAAATTACCCGGTTATCAAGTACGTTAAATGATCGATGAATATAGTAATAAACAACGTACAAATCATAATGGTGAATTATTATATAAAGAATTTGAAGTATTGTGTATTAGTTTAAGGGCAAAATATGTTAGTAGTACATTTATAAAATGGTTGTATCGAGAAAGGTAAATTTAGAAACATTAGGTGGTATGTCAAGTCAATAGGTCGAAGTTACAACACATTCGGTACGTTTAGAAGAACAATTAGCATTTTCATGATCCAGATTTACGTCACCTGTAACCAATTGATTCGAAAGGAAAGGCATTATATTTGAAAATAAAAGATGGTATTTTATTATGTAAAATAATAAATCATTCGTGTCCGGATACAATTGACGAACGTGCAATAAATAAAAAGAATCTTACCCGCTTATAGAGAATTTGAGAATTTAACATTGGCACTCGTTTCTTCACAGGCAATTGGTTGTAATAATGTTAATATTGATGAACCTGATTTAGTCAAAGGTAAACCACATTTGGTATTGGGTTTATTATGGCAAATTATTCGTATTGACCTGTTCAGTCATATAACATTGTTGGTTTATCAAGTTTTATATTTGATAAATGCCGAGATTTTGATTATTATATAAATATAAGTACTTTAGTTTATCTAAGTCTATTCTAATCCGGAGTAAACTGTAAACTGTTTGGGATAATGTTAATTTAAAAAAAAAAAAAGACACATTTATATTTTTCACTCATGTAATTTGTTTTTCAGACACATTTACGATATCAATAATTTTCATTGAATTAATACATACCATCTCTTCAAATTCAGATTCACTAATTATTTCTTTTGATGAAATTTTATCACACAATCGCATTTCTATTGCTAATCCATTACTATTTTCATCAATATTTACACACTCCTTATTTGTAGTTAAATCACATATTCGTAACGCCATTGGTATCTTCTTAATTCCAATGTCTTTACGTATCTTACGCAATTTATTGGTTCTTGATGTAGTCGATGGATTCTTTTGTGGTGGATTTTCGTGTAGTGAAATGTGATAATTTAATTTTTGTTTTGTTGAAAATTTTCGATTACCACATTCTGGATACGAGCAAGTGAATTCAAATGATGATTTTAATAAATGACTTCTTAGTATATGTGTTTTTAAATTACGTTTATAAAAATAAATTTTTTCACAATCATGACATTGAAAAACTTTTCGATCATCCTTTTCCTGATGCGTTAACAAATGATTTTTTCTACTTTGTTTTGTTGGAAATTCACGTTCACATTTAACACATTTATAGGTGATTGTATGTTTTGCTTGACGACGATGGGCAACTAATTCTGACCATTTATCATATTCTTTATCATTATTACAATCAATACATTTATATGTTTTATGGGTTATTTTATGCGAACGAAATGCTTTTAATGTTAGAAAACCTTTTGTACACACTTCACAATTATAATGATATTTACCAGTATGTTGATACATATGTTTATGTAATTCAGATTTACGTTGAAATGTTGTCCAACAGATATTACATTTTATTTCATCGGTATGTAAATTTTTATAATGTTTCATCATTATTGGCCAATTCAGGAATAGTGAATTACAATGTTCATCCTTACATTTTATCTTACGCAGTTGATTTTCATCTTTTTTCTCATGAAATGTACGAATGTGTCTCTTTAAATGTGAACTATTTGTATATTTTCGGTCACACAATGGTTTTGGACATACAAATTTCTTAAGACATGTATGGGTAAATTCATGTCTATCATAAGCATCTTTACGATTAAATATTAAATTACAATTTTGTATTTTACAATGATAACGTTTTTTCCGTTTAACTTTATGTTTCTTTATCGATGACAATGGTATTGATGATGAAGATGATAAATATTGTTCACTATCATCGGTACTCATATAATTAAAATCAATATTGGAAGTTAATAATTGTATTGGATTATTTTTTAAACAAATTATATTCGATGCTGTAACATTATTTGGTTTATCAAAAATTATTTCATTATTACAAATTGCTGGCGTACTGAAAATGGTAAAAAAAAAGAAATTATGTTTTAACTATTTAATGAATAAAATAGACAGGTTTCAATAAATTGTAAGACTATTTGGTTGGGGCAGAAGACAACCAAAATGTCCAGGCGAAAAACTATAAAATATTCACGATAACATCAATTGTTTTTCCAAAAGTAAAAATTTGCTATATGTTGTTGATGTTATCTTCTTTAATACGTTCTTTAATACGATTTAATACATTTTGATGATTTATAATTTGCTGCTGGACGAACGTTCTGCAAAATTTTGCATAGATTTGATAAAAACACCGTAATCTCATGAATGCATATCCTTTGTGAGACTGATATAATGTATAATGATCGAATTATGAAGAGACCATATATTCATAAAATGTACAAGTACTGATTATAATAACGAATACAACAAGCACAATATATTTATGAACCTACACAATATTTTTGTATTATGAGTCCATTTGGAAGTGTACTAACACTTCCAAATGGACTCAATGCAAACTATATGCATGTCTCCAAGGTTCAGAAAACTTTATAATTATGTTTACAAAGTATTTAAAATTATTATTAGATAAATGATAATTAAAAAGCGACATATTCCATAGACTTTTGAGCATCCTCTTTGTAAATAGTAAAATTATAATTACAATATTTAATAATCAAAATACTTTGTGAAACTTGTGTTGCAATAAACTAACCAAAAATTTATTGAAATGAAATAAAATAATTTAACAAAACAAATACATTACTTACACTTCTATTTTAGCCATTTTTCAGTAATGCTTTGCTTCAAACATTTACCAGAAATATTAAATTTTATAAGTACAAATTGAAATTTCATTAAACATAAACACGATATTTGTTGACATTTACAAAAAAAAAAAAAAAATGGCAGAGTGTGGTGAATTTGATTTTTAACAGTTTAAATTAGCTCATTTTATTTTGTGTACATATTCAAATATTTAAAATTTAAATATTCGAAATTTCTTTACATTTATATGATTTTTATGTGCAATGTATAATTTGGAAAGTACAGTGATTGGTAACTATTAGACGATATTTCGGTAATTTCGACTCTTTCAAAAATGTCGTTTTTTTCCCCAAAATATCTCTTAGATAACCAAAACCTTGGGTTTTATTCCGCTTGTTTTCGTACTCTGACAATCCATTCATAATTTATGTTTGCATAATATTTATATTATTATTCCTTCTGCTAGATGAATATGGAATCACATCTGTATATTCCATATAGCTGTAAGACTCAAATACATAACCGGATCATCCTAATTGATCTATATTTAATATTTTCCAGTAGGAAAGTTTATATTCGTTATTCACATAATTGATGTTACATATGGGTACATTGGGCAGCAATACGGCTTTAGTCTCCCATTTCTAGTATGCATATGTTTTAGAAAATGTTTAGGTTTTCTATTTTGGTAGTTTACAATCATCTTTTGCGACTATCTTAAGCCGATCTAGAACCGCGCACATATAGTATCAAACCGTTATACTTTTTAATAAAACTTTCTTTTTAATTTGTAATTATTTCTTATATTTTACATGTAAAATGGTATAATGAATTTTATTTATAATGAATAAAATTAACAAATATCTATTTGAATAATTTAAAAAAAAAATGACATTGTTTAATTTTATATAAAAAAAGGTGTACGCTTTACATTCTACCGACAAAACTCTGTAGTGGACACTTGGCTTAACTACGCAAACTTTCATTAGGCTAATAAAGTATTCACCATAACTGAAGAATATCTAACTATGCGGGAGTACTTCTATATATTATTACTTCTTTCTATAAATTAGCATCATCTAATTAATAATAATGTGTAATTTTCTAGATTTAAAAAAAATGTACTTTATTTAAAACTACTTCTTATAATTTTCTAGCACGTTTCCATAAAAAGAAAAATGCCAAAATATGAAATGCACAATATAGTAAAACTAATGCCCAAATATCTCGTGATAGATTTTCAATTGAGAAATTATACTCGTCTAGCACTTCACTGCCAGTATGTAAACATGGCAAATTTGAAGCATCTTCTTGGTAGCAAGCTATGATTAGAGGAAAAAAACAAAAATTAAATAAATTGATCAAATAAAATTTTATAACAAAATCGCGTACTCACTAATATTTTCAACATTTGACCATTGAATGATTGTCATAGCTTCATTAGAATACATAAACCATGATATATATTTTAGCCATCCCCAATATAGTGACAAAGAACTGGAAATAAATGCGGGATAAAGATTTTAATTATTAAATATCTGCCCGCTATATATGATTTAATGTTTAAAAATGGAAAACATCAATGTATCAGCGGCACTATTGCAATATCTTCTATAGTAAATATTGTCTTTCATTCTTTTCTCTACTTAAATCCTCATCATTTTATCCATTAAAAAATCGCTTTTATAACATATTATTTGATAAGTCTCTAGCACATCCATTATTGTTTCGAAAATATATATCACATCAATATTTGTTCTAATGCATCAAAAATATTTTTTGTTTGACTATAGATCACATTTAAACCGCAGCATTGTAGGTGACATTTAAGCAGGCATTATAGCACTGATAAAATGCTCGCATGTAGTAGTCGACTTTATCGCTTACACCAACACACTGTTTACAATTGTACAATATTTATCACCAGCGACTGCCTTTAATTCATTTTAAGGTGTTGCCATTCAATTTTATGGCTTCATACTCAGACTGGGAATAGAATTGCTAAAATTTTTAAATATACTTACTCTAATTTTAAAAAAATTCCTGAAGTTAACATTAGAATATAATCAAATGGAATTAAATATGCCATCGCTATTGGTACAGAATTAAATAATGTTGAAAAGAAAAAGCCTAAAATAATAGGAAATAAATTTTTACATTCCAAATATTTCATTAACAGACTAAGAGTATTTACCGCAAGATGCTGCAACGTTCATTACTAAAACTGACACTAATGTTGTCATAGAAAATGCATAAAATGTGGATCGAAGTCCTGCTAACCAATAAATTATAATTACAAAAATTAATGGTTCGAAAACTAATCCTGGAATCTATTGGGAAAGAAAACATATGATTTCAAAATGTATATGTTTGTAAAATGCGATAATTTCAATTTTAATATATAATGAATTATTGTATAGGATACATTGATGTGATTCCATTGTTGTGTGCCAATATGGTTAAGATGATATCTTCACTATCATATAACCGTTCCAGTCGCTGTACACTGTGAAATTGCAACTCAAAATGAGTCGAAGGACGATATATGAAAAGACGTTTACGGCAACCATTTACCAATCAAAGTATCGAAGATTTTGCCAATTTACTTTAACATGTGGTTCACAAATATCGAATAATATTATAATTATATTGGCATTTTGTTTCACATTTTATACGTTATTCTGGCACATGAAATGCCGATAGATTTTTATTGTCTAATATGAT
>JANSTX010055649.1:0-10011 GCA_027564355.1 Penthetria funebris
TTATCTTATTAAAACTATATTACACTTAATTAGTTGATTTAGAAATACGTAAAATACTATATTACTTGTATTATAATTAATTGCTTTTCTTCAAAGATGTTTTACGGTCATCGAACACAATAGTAAAGACAAGCAAGTGTACCATTGAACATGAAATCTATGCAATATATACGATTGTACGGTATATGCAAGATGGTTGTCCCAATATCTTATGAATTTCTTAACATTGTTTTATTAAATAAATTACTGTCGTTAGTGTTAATTTATTATTACGCATTTGAAGATGAAACTATGTTTATAACAAGTTTTCTACATTGTGCACATACTTAATTTAGATATATTATATATCAATAATTTTGACTACTGCAATATATTAGCATGTATATAACATTGCAAGAGGAAACTTCTAACATCTTTATCAACAGAAAAGTTGTTCTATTAGTTGATTATTTTTTTCAATTCAATGAACATTTTATGAATCTAATGTAGTTTAAATTTCAATAAAAGTGGTTGCTTAGTTCTTATTGAAATTTGAACGATCTCCATACTTTTTTTTTACAATATCTTAGTCATTAGTTGTTTAACTAGCAACGTATTTAGTTTGGCAATGAAATATTACTATTGTATTATAAACATAATTCAACCTTTAGTGGCTACGTTCGCAAACAAATTTAACTTCTGAATTTGTGTGTGTAAGTACGAAAGCTTTCAACCCTGTTGTTCTTTAAATAATCACCAGTTTTGATACAACTATATTTAATCATGTAATTGTTAAATTTTTATTACGTAGATCACTTCTGATAATTAAGATCGAAATGTAGATTGTCCTCGTAAACCTTTAGTTATATTCTAGCTCACCTTAATTTAATTATTTTAACAGCTTTGCTGTTTTTTATTCAAATTATGGCATATATGAAATTATTTGCAATCGTATAATAAAGACGTGTATTAAAATTTCGATTTCTTAATTTAATTTAGTCAATAGCATGAATATAAATATTTTATGTATGAAATGTGCATAATTTCTTATTTAATTATCATTTTGTTTTATTAAAAATTGTCTCCGGTTATTATACATGAGATCGTAAAATAATCGATTGACCATCACATGCTTAAGAAAATATGTATATTTATTTATGTAAATTATATAGTCATTAAAAAAATGTATCTAATTATATGTCATTAGTAAGGTACAAATAATAAATGATAATCATCAGTTTTCTAATATCATCAACAACACTATACTATAAAATAGGGATGAATATAAATTAATATATTGTATAATGTGCCCTATTAAAGTATAGTTATTCACGCAATGTTTGTATCTACGAGTCTTCATCATTGTTATGGGTGGTTGTAATTCTCTGTGTTTTTTTTTTTCATTAAAATAATTGTTGGCATATAGTTTTTCTGCTTTTAGTCTTTATATTCATCATGATACTAATATAGTAATTTAGATAATGATTTATAATAGTAGGTATAGAGGAATTGATTCCGGTTTTCTTAGTATAATAATATTTTAAGTATAACATTCAGATAAAGTCATCGATATGGAAACATTAATAAACTCATAATAAAATAGGTTCCCCGTATCGTCTCACACTCATTCCAACAGTACTACACGTGGTGTCTCCTCAAACTCAGTATACATCAATTCCTGACGTGTGAACAACAGAGTTAAGCAAATCCATAATTTGGCGCATAAAGTGAATTAGGCTGAGTACTTGCGGTAATTGTTTTCTAATGATCAATTTGGATAGTATCGCCACATTAAACTACAAGAAGAAAGCTTCCCCAAATTCTATCTTATATTTGAAATTCGTAATGTATAATATTTTAATGTAATTTTATGAAAGTTCAATAATTTTAAATTATTTCTATATCTCAATTGTTCGATCACTGTCACACTGATTTTAACGTAATATGCATGTGTTTAATATTATGATATCAGAAATTTCATGGCTATTTTAGTGACTCAAGGCTCATGCACAAAGATGATTGTATTATTATAATACTAATTATCAGCAATTGTAAACTAAAAATTCGTGTCTGCTTTAACAGATAAAAACCAACAATGAAATTTGGAAAAACTAAGAGACTTCTAGATTCGAGACTCCACGTTATAACATTATACCCTTCATTTCATATCTGACAGAATAAATTGTGAATTATCAACGAACCTTGTGTCCTGTGTCCAGCACCTTTACTTCGATCCATGCCCTACCACTGGTACTAGATGTGGCGGTTCCTCGCCACGTTTCGTAAGCTAAATGTCGAATCTACCAATTTCTTTTAAGCAACTCCAGTCCAATCAATAATTTAATTTTATTGATAGAATTATGAAATCTTAGTGAACGCTATATACTCGCAGATAGATAGATGTACATATATAAAAAGACTATAACTAATTTTTCATTTTTAATTAAAATTATAATAACAATTGCTGTATATTTACATAGTAATTGTTTTTAATTAAATACGAAATAAGTTTCTTATTTAAATTACAGCCGCAAATATAAATTAAATCGGTTCAAACATATAATTTATAGAATTGTTAAATAATTTATTTTACCATATTATTTTCAGTTAGAAAATAAAAAATAAAATACGAAGCTGAATTATTAAAATGAGTTCGTTTTTGAAGCACACTGAAGTAATTTCATTTCACATAAATTATTTTGCATTATATTGAAATTAACTTGAACAAATCAATTTAATATTTAAATTAAATTAATTGGCACGTGTCTTATTATATTATTGCCGCAGAACTGACAAATGAAGATCGCTTTTAACTCGAGTTGGCTAAGGAGAATGATAAGTGTAAAGTCAGTGATTAAGATTAAGATTAAAACCATTTATAAGTGGAGTTACCAGAGAATAGCGACAATAAAGCCTATTGTATACGCCCGTTCTACTCACTCGATTGTCCGGGTTACATCCCCTGACCACACATCTTCCACACCTATTGTTTCCAAGTAGCTCAGAATCAGCTTGAGCTTTATGGATGATAACTCCTTAATATCCGATATATAATCTTCAAAGTTGCGCATGTCTCTTGTGGATCAGGGCCAAAACATTAAGGAGAGTAGAACTTGCAAATAAAGATCACTTTTATCTTAATGAAAAAAAGTGTCTTGAACATTAACCAGAATCCCTGGAGTTGAAAATCAGTGATTAATATTCAGATTAAAAATTCAGAGAGTACAGACCCTGCACTTATAATTTTGTAATAAACTATTGGGACGCATTATTTACAATTACACAATTGAATTGGATGAAATATATATCTTACCGAAAAAAAATTGTAGTGGAATAAATTAATTCTGTGATGTCATTGGAAAGAAATCGTATTCAATTTTGCATATGTGGTTACATACATTTTGCACATGATTTCCATATTCGTCATGTTATGTTTATCCGTAATAAAATGTGTGGCTAATCGGTTTTTCTAATTAAAATAAAACCAAATCTGAACCAGATCGGAATCAGGTTGCTTAATAAACATTTTTTAAAATTCAAATTAATGTATTTATCAGTTTTTTTTTTTTTTTTTTTTTTTTTTTTTGTTAGATTGACTAATTGATTAACAATTATAAGGTGTACATCTCAAATAAATCATTAATAGATGATAACCAGTTCCTTTACCGTATTTCTGATCGTAACCAGTAAATTACTTTGTTAGAAACGTATAAATATGAGTTGTCTCTGAAATATTCAAATCAGGTGAAATGAAATCGATATAAATTTGTGGTTTTCAAAAAATAACCGGTAACATTTTAATTTATTTTTGAAAAACATAATATTTTGATGATTTTTATATACAGTTAAAAGTATATGACCTATAATTATCGGATTAATTCAGTCATAAGAAATTTTAATAAAAAATATAAAATGAAACTGTGCATATGTGAATTGTGTAAATTAAATAAAAAGCAATAATTAAATCAAAATATTGTAAAATATTGCGGTATTAGTAACATATAATTTCTCCAATAGTCACTTCACTCGACATTTTAATAACACATTTGCGTTAACGACCACCGCTGGAATTTCATAACTCGTTATCTTTAATCCAACCTTTACAACACAACGAAATGTACGATGTCAACGAAATATCGTCCTATTGTGTAATGATGCTGATCTATGCACCATTCACTAAGTCAAACAGGTTTACATAATTGTATATTGTATAAGATATCGGATACACGTTTACGGCGATCGTGAAACCCTGTTTGACTGATTTTAATACAACTGTCCAAAGCTACACGTGTAAAATTCTACCAGCGACAATAACCAGACAAGGTTGTTTGTCGTGAGAACATTTCCTATAGAACGTACTCTGGGCACGAAAAGTGGTGATTCGATATTTTCACAGAAGGTGATTCGATATTTTCACAGAACATCATATCAAGTTGCTTGCTACACCATACTACTCAACATTGCAAACACTTTTCACTTGCCACATTTTTAGTATGAAGCTAAATTTTAGCTTTCCAGCAATAATAAATACACTTATCAGTTTTGAGCTGATTTTATTTTCGCTTCCTATAATACTAGATATAGTAATTATTTGATTTGACGAAACAAAAGTATACTTTTATTGATTATTCCTTTAATACTACATTTACCGATCGTTTGCCAACATTACATACAATAATTTAGCAGAATCAGCTACTAGCTCCCAATCATTGATTGTGTAGCCATTGAATTCTATATGACAAGAGAATTTATAATGCATTAATAATATACATTTGTACAAAATGCTAAAAAAAAAAACCGCAAACATTAAAATGTTCGCATATATGAGTATACGCTAATTATGATAATTTCAGTAAAAATAATGTAGCGTTACATAAATTTAATATGCCATTACTTAGTTATTTCATAAAATCATAAAAACGACTATACATAAATAGATTACAATGTTATTAAATACGATATAAGGTGAAACAGAAATAAAAATTTCTTTAAAATAACATTCCTCGTACAGATTATAACCACAATTTAATATAAAAACAATACTATCCGTTCCATATATAGAAGCTGTAAAAATGAAATGATGGAAATCCTTCTGGTTTATTCCTGTCGCAGTGAATTGCTATCATATCTTGAATTTATCATCATCTCAACCTTTGCTCGCGCGCAGAAGCATCAACAAACCACCATTGTTCACGATTTCTATTCGCCACATTGAAACTTTACTACTGTTACCAGCCTCTATAATGACAGTTCTCTACCATATTATTTTTAGTCGACCAGATCTTCGAGTACCCAATGGATTTTAGTTAAACGAATATTTTCAGATATGATATCATTGATCGGATGCCTAAGTGTATGGCCGTCAAATAATCCATCACCTAATAAGATCTGGTAAATTCTACAAATCCTTATTTGATATTATGTTTGTCGAAAAGAGCACCTTATCGTAAATATTTGTGGTTATTACTACAAGTTGCGAGTTTAAAGTATGATCTGTTGGAAGTTTTAGGTGTAATAGATTAGTTTCTACTATACTATGTGTAGTTGGTCGTATAAAGATTGAAATAATTCGCACAAAGTCCAATGCACAAACAAGACATTAAACCAATATTTTTTACCTATACCTTCATATTGTAACGTAACATATTTTTCTTTTTCTTTACAGAGATACAAATCAACAGTTTGTTATTTATACACATACATTAAACTAATAATAATATATAAATATAAATTAAAACATTAAAATCATGAATGGACAAAGTCATGAATTAAATAATACAAATTCCGATATTCTATTAGTAAGCCAACAGAAAAAACGATGGACAATTGGTCTAATAAATGGACTTTATAAATATATGACTGCAGAAACTTTTGGATTTAAAATTAATGCAAATGGTGCAAGTTTAAAGAAGAAACAATTGTGGACATTGGAACCCTCAGGTTGTGGTCAAGGTGAGCTTTTTTTTTTTTTAATGGAATTGTCAATACATACGCGTTATTTAAAACTGTACGAAAATCTGCAGTAAAATAATTCTTGTCGACTTTAGTACATATTTACAAACAGTGTAGTGTTCATTTATAGAACATATTTAGGTACTTATTAATAGTTATTGTTTATTATTAATAACTGAAAATATGTATGGTAAATAATGTACTAAAAAATTATAACAGTTACAAACAATTTTTTCTTGTAATAATATATTTAATTTAATTAATTATTATTTTAAAATATACGAGTATATAATTATTTAAAAATATAGGCAACACCGGTTTTTCTATCACGATATATATCAGTAATTACGTGTGATCGGGGTTAAATAGATGATGTTATTGTCATGTTTATCGACTGGTTGAAAAAACCACTCAACTAGAAACTAGATATCTGGGGATATATGCACCACTCTATTGAAATATTCAAATGTATAACTGGATAATTATATTTGAACCAGTTGGCTAATTTCAATTATAGTTATTTGAGTTTACATTTCATGTTGCATGCATGTTTGAAACGGCAAATTAACATCGTAATGCCGTTCTGTGGGGCCTCGAGACGTAGAGGTTCAGATGATGATGATGGACAATAAGGGAACTATAGAAAATGGTTACTACGGTTTTTAGTTTTGATTTTGCCCAAAACAACCCAAAACAATTTACATAGGTTAAGTGAGAGAGTAAATTATTTAACTACGATCGAAAATTAAATGCATATTTTTGGTCAAATTATCTGAGAGATATGCTTTTCTAAATTATCAAAAACTTTGTGATTCGAAATGTTTTAATAATTAACTTGCAGTTAGACTTCCAATTGTGTCGTTGAAAGTAATATGCGATACCATCGAAACAACACTTCATTATCTCGAGTATTTTTTTGAATCAATAGATGTTTTTTTGAGCGAAAACCGACTTCATCACAGTGTGCAACATCTACAGTATTATTTCTCTTAGGAATATAAGAAATTTTATTGAATTCGGTAGGTACACGCTAGACAATAAACCCCGCAAGAGGTGTGTGCACTTCTATGATAGAATTTTACGAACAATTTTCTTGTCCTACGAAATCCTTCTTTAGTCCATCTTGTTAGTCACTTCTACAAATTACTTTATTAACTCATCAACAAAAAAAAATAAAAATAATAAAAACCCACCGTTTTTGAATTTCAAAATTATATACAAATTACAATTTGAAATAAAAAATTTATAATTACACTTCTAGGAGAGTATACCAAACATATTTTTGAAGTATTTCACAAGTCATAAATATATAGAAATCATTATGTTATTAAAATTGCTCTATAAATAATTGTTGTTTGCTTTTAAAAAATATTCATTTCGTATAGGTGAATAATCTCTATGTGAATTAGCAAATTTTAAAAGAATATTTTAAAACAGTATTTGAAAAAAATTATAGTATAAGCAAAAACAAACAGTAAATATGTTTAATGGGTGTATGGAATTGCGAGTTTAAAGTTAAGATTGTGCCTATTAAAATGATTCTGGACTGATGAAGATCAAGATCAAGAAGATTGTTGTTAATAGCTAAAATATTAACAATTTCAATATGTGATGATTAGCTTTTAACCTTAACTTTGTGTTCTAAATCGTGTACATTTTTGTGACGACGACAATTTTTATAAAATCGAAAAAAGTTAGTACCATATTGTTGTTGTCAGAAGCTTATCGAATCATTTCAAACATTTATACAAATCGAAACTGTAGTCAAAATTGACGTAACTGAAATTTTATATTCAGAAGAGTGTTTGGGGAAGCTAATCTTGATATTTACTTCAAACATGTTTCGCGTAATCATAGCAAAAGAGTTTTTTTTTAAACTAAAGTTTTGAAGTGTCAATTATTTTTGCGTCAAACCTCGTAGTTCCAGGATAAATAACGTAGTAGGTCATTTTTTCCACACAGAACACCTGATTGCATGTTTGAAATACATATGCATGTTATTATACTCCAATTTAGCAATGAAGGTAAAAGTTACACAATTTTTTACCGTAATTCATTTAATATATTTCTTGAATTTTACATATCAATAAAACAACATCTATATATCGAAAACATAAATTTTCCGATCTTGAGTATTTAAAATGTCATGGACTAATGCATTTTCCATGCTGTAATTATAACAGTTAGTATATTATGTAGGTTTTATTATAAATTATTTTGCAAAGATCTTCACATCTCACATAAAGCCTATGCAATATGAACTTCTCTGAAGTTGGAAAAAGTAATATTGAAGTTTAATAATAACGATTGGAAAGGAAATATATTACTTAGTTTATTTCCAAATTAAATGCAGTTTTTTTTTTTTATTACTTTTACAAATTTTTTGTAATTTTGCATAATATTTTATAATTAAAATTTTCCAAGTAAATATATTGTTAAACAGGGTAATGATGCGGTTGAAATTGCTATTGATCACATTATAAATGTTCAAAAATTTTTGTTGTATTTTATTGCCGTTGTATTAAATTTAGGACCTTTTCGAAAATATACATTTGCATTTGTTGAAATTATATGAAAAATGGGCTTGTTTGCATAATGAGAATTGGAAAAATTAGCAATGATATTGAAAGTTTGTACTCAGGAACTCTATTAGAACATTTTACCTTTCGTCATTCTTAGATCCACCCAAAGGTTCAACATGAACAATGAATGAACAAATTTTAGGTCTCAGAATGTCGTTTAATTAGCAAATTGCCAAATTAACTTTTTGTTGTTAACTTCATCATCGGCATTCTGTTTAAGATACAAAAATTTACAAATTTGATGTGTGTAACAATACGCAGGTTTATAACTACATACAAAAGACTTAGTATGACGTCTATTTAGCAAAACGTCAAATTGATAAAATGATCTATAAACTGTGAGTGGGAACTGAGTTGAAACAAAGATATATAAAAACCAGAGTATTGTTGAGACAAGCTAGGATTAAGTTAGAATTAAGAGTATGCCTTATTATATAGACTCCGATGTGTTGATTGAGCTGTCAGCTAGTTAAGAATCAGTCGTTTGTATCTTCTGAATTTATCTTTCTATAGTTCCTGTTTATCTGAATTTATCTGATGTGTACGATGATAATTCATCTATGGTATATTAAATTATGAATAAATTAACAGAAAAAATAATCTTTAATTAATCAAAGAAATTAATTGTAAATGAAGCACTTGATTATAATAAAAAGAGAAAATTTCTTGTCAAATCATAAAAATATTCGGCAACAAAATAAACATTAATATGCATTTACATAGGTAATTTAAAATACGATCCAATATAAAATAAATGTTTATGTTTTTATGTTTTCTAACAGCATAATATAAGTACATATATGTTATATTATTTATTCATAGTTAGTTTAAACAGTTATGTTGTATATGCATGATCATAATGTATATGAGTATATATAAATTAATGAATTTACAATTTTATGTATTAGTTTTTCTTCTGTGGTAAAAAATTGAAGAAGTCGATGACACATGGAATCTAAATATTGAGGCGAAGAAACATCCAAAAGTGTGATTAACAACAGTCATGCGATGGACCAACAGTTTCAGTGTACACTTTTTGAAAACATTGCCGTTCGTACGATTTGCTCAAGCAGCAGTTTACTAATTAAATATTATGAGTAAATAGTTTAAATTTAATGGCGGTACACATCATGAATGTACACTTGGACACTATAAATAAATGGATGCAACAATGGAAGTTAAAAATAAATTATTCAAAATGTAGCGTTATAGTATTTCGCGACACTAGCCGCTTAACACGGCCACTCATACCTACTAGCGCAAGAAATGTCAACATCTCTATTAATGATCCTAGGCTCAGTAATACTAACGAAGTCAAATATCTTGGTATACGATTCACCAACACTCTTAAATTTGGCCTGCACATAGATGAAATTTCAAGGAAGATTTTCGGATCGCTGCAAACAATGGCCCACAATCCTAAAAAAAACAAGTAAACTCGATAAAAAGATAAAAATCCTTTGCTACAAACAACTAATTCGCCCTTTAATGACATATG
>JANSTX010055650.1:0-10011 GCA_027564355.1 Penthetria funebris
CATATTCCTACTGTCACTATATACTGGTTTTACCAATCCTTTTTCCCAGTAGAAATCATAATCCAAATTCCACCTGCTCAAGGTAATTTATCCCTCCATAAATAGTAAAAAAAAAAGTTCACTATATGCACTGTAAGCATTGTGGGCATAATGCGTTTGTCATCTATAAATTGTTAATGAACACAAATGTATTTTTTTGTATATAATTGTAAATTACTTAATAAAGGATTTTTGAATTGAATTGAACATAGTCGTGATTGCAAAGATAAGGTCCGATCAGTAGAATATATTCCGCTTTTGTTATCGAGAATATTTACAGAATATCAGTAAGACAAATATTAAAATTCTTAAATAATATTATATAATCTGTGGAAGAATACATTTAATGTATGGAGAACTCAGTCATCCCAGAATTAAGCATTTAATGTACCTTTATTATTTGGAACGGGCTGGCGAGTTATACAATTAAGAACAGTTTAAATACTATTGCGAATATTTCTTTTTTATTACTACTACGTAGAACAATCTGCGTGATTAGCTGCGTGAAGTTGGTAACACATCGAATACCGGGTTTCTGCATGATCACCATTATCGTTCAATTGAGGTCGCGTTTTGAACAAAAATTGACACAGGCATGAGGATTTTATTGGACCTATTATTATCTTATATGTTATGGCGTAGTCACTAAATTGCTAGAAATTGTGGATTAATTTATAGTTTCTAAATAGATGGATATTAAATCAGCATAATTCAACTATAAATACAAATTCAACTAATTTTGCAATTACTCAAAGTGTCAATAACCAAATGGAAAAGTAGAAGTAAAGTAAAATTGAAGGAAAAACGAGGAAAATTTAAAAGGAAAAAAATTTAAATACCCATATTCTTTCCCATTATAGTAAATATTTTCAATAAAATTTTCCCATTGTGTGATAATATACATTTTCTCTTATTGCTGTTTAAAGTTAATGCAATAAGTAAACTACCACCACATTTTCTTTATGTTTTCGTATGCTTTTATATGAAATAAATAAAAGATTTATTATATTATACATTAAAACAGTTTTCCCAAGAAAATTGGAAAATATATTGAGCGCTGAAACTCATAATGAAAAACGCAAGTGGAAACATGTAATTTTATATATAAATTTAAAATTTAATTTTCATCATGATCTCAACTAAATACAATAAAATTTGCTTGAAAATAATAAACGAGTACATCAAAATATTATAAAATAATTAGAAATTCAATTATACGTTGAATATTCTTCATTGTTATGAGTAATGTTACCAATTTATTCGGAAAGAATTAAGACAACAAACTACACAGTGATATATTAAAAATATAGTAATGATCTAATTTTATAATCGCCAGATTGTCTGTCCCACACCGAAGTAATAATAGTTAAAAATAATTATTTAAATTTTCCATTAAAATAAGGAAGAAAACAAAAAAAAAAAAAAAAACACTGGCAGTAATCATGAAAACCATTGACTTTTTGTATATATTTCGACCTCATATTTAGCTTCTTTTTTGAAGATGATCTGTACTATTCGCATCATATTTACGTTACATCATTTTTAGATTTACAAAAAGTTCTGACCAAATAAAATTAAATGAATAGACGCTTGACGTGATATTGTCAAAATCCTTAGTATGTCATTCATTTAGCAAAAAATAATTTTCAACGGTCAACAGGATGTTATTCATTTAGCAACATATTAACAATGTTCTATTGATCATTTTATCGTTACGTCACATTATTAACATCGAACCTAATATATTAATAAATGATAAACACAAACAAACGCCTTATATTATCCACTTATTAATTGTCAAAATTATCAGTATGTCATTTATTTAGCAAAAAATATCATATTATTGAAAACTTTCTGTAGAAACGATAAAAAATTATCGTTACGTCATTTTTAGATCAAAAATGAATGAACCGACACTTGTTTGAGGTGGTAATTATACGGTTCTAAATTGTCAAAATCCTTAGTCATATGCTTTTAGCAAAACATGGTTGTCAAAAGCCTCAAGAGTTACTCATTTAGCAAAAGATGACTAAAACATCAAATTGTTCAAATATATAATATAAGATGATGTTGGAAATTTTTTGATTAGAATACAACAACAGTGTACATAATTCTTACTCACCAATCCGAAGAATGAGTACTGTCATACTTCATAATGAACCAAATACATAAATCTAGTATCGAGTATTACGATAACATACGCAGTACTGTAAATGATACGAAAACGCATTATTTGATGATTATGAGAGATTTTAATTTAAAATTGGATAAATTAGATGAATTTGAAGAAATGATATTTGACTTGAAATTTTCGGCATATAGAACCGACGAAAATGTACAAATTTTAGTTTGTTACCAGGAATTCATAAATTATTGTAAAACGTGTTCACGTGTTTAACCCTAAAAAGTACGTGAATAACCTAAAAACAAGTATATTGATTTATGTTTTCCTGATGTATTAGGCTATTTAAAATTTATCGTATCTACATCAAAATTTGTTACATTAAAAACAAAAAAACACAATTATCACGATGTTATCAGAAGCACTATGTTATCACGTGTTTCAGATTATGTTTTCCTGTTGCTTATCTACATTTATTAGTACTATTTACTATACTCAAATTCTGCCGTTTTTTGCAGTTTTAATGATATGGAGCGGAGCGTCCTAGCAAAAACTATAAATTTCAGTATGTTATCAGGAATTCATAAATTGTAGCAGTAAAACTGGCGCAACGTCATATTATCGAAGCATAAGCACGTGCTTAAGCTTAGAAAGTGGCATGTGTTTTTATAAATCAAAAATAAGTGGTTAACATGAAAATAAGTATTTTGATTTGAATTTTAAAATTGTCAATTATTTACTTTATTTTTCCTTCCTTCTCTTAAGTGAAAAATAGTATTTCGTTGCATAAAAAGCGAGAATTCATCCCAAATGTTTTGATCAAATGCTCAATTATGTGATTTCATCAATTTAAATATAATGTATATAACATTTACCCCTTAATTATTATAGCTCCCCGCTGTGCCATCTCCGTGGCACATGATAACAGAATATAGCAATTATGGCATGTGATCGTAACGAAAAATAGAGATTAATGCTTGAGTTAATGATTAATGACTTGTCTGTAGACTTAATATACAAACATCTCACCAAGATACTAGGTAGCTTTTTAGCCGATCAAATACATATGTTTTTGAGTACATATTACAAAATCGGCAAATTAACATAGTAATCGGACGTATGCGATCTGGTGGCGTAAACTTTAATATAATAATGAGAATGATTAAAATCAACTACAAATAATATTCATTATAATGATAGTATATGTTGTGCATTTATATGCAATCTCTGCAATAATACATTATTTTGTGCATTAAGTTTAATGGTAATTTATCTAAATATTAAAACTTCCAAAAATGTTATTTTAAAATCATTTTGACATCTTGCCAAATTCCTTATATATAAGTCTTATTATCTCATATTTACATATATAATAATGTTAATAACTTTCTAAAATTACAATTTTAAAACATGTAGGACATTAGTAAATGACCAAAAGTATTTTAACAATAGCAGAACTTTGTATTTATCAACGACAACTAAATTTTCGTTTTAGAAAATATTAAATGTGCAATTAAGACATTTAGAGACCAAGAAGAATGGCTATAACAATTAAGAGATTGTACTTAAAGTAGAGTTGCTTCATCATTTTTTATAATAATGGAATAAATAATGAGATAATCGTCCTGAAAAATGTTTATTGGAGAAGTCATAATCATCACATACATTTAAAAACTTATCATATTTTATTTTTCTGGTGCTTATATCGACCTTTGTGGCAACATATTGCCGAAATAAAACTCATTCGTATGCTATTATTCCGTGAACTCCAGGTATTTTATAAATATAATATTCATAATATGCAGTACAGGTAGTAAATAATACAATGATCATAATGCTTGGATTTAGTGCATCACTCCGATTAGAAATTAAAGTAAATATGGAAGTTTGTCGGTTTTGGGATAATTTTTTACATTGTATCAGATTATACCAAAGATTACCACAAACACATCAACATCCATTGGACAAGTGTGTTATTTTAATAAAATAACCTGCATATTTTGAACCCACTATATGTGGTTAAATCTTGAAAGACCTAGTTCTATATTGTAACCATGATATAATGATGATGATGATGATGATGATAATAATAATGACGACGACGATATGGCACATTGAGGTTTTAATAGTGAATTAAAGCATCATAAGGTTTATATGAAAATAAACCGCTAATTTTGATACTCCTACAATTTTTCCAGCAAACGTAGTACTGAAAGCAATTTAAATTTTTAATAAAAATATAAACTTTTGATTACAAAAAAAAATTTCAGTCACTACCAAAATTAGGAATTTTATGCATAGCTTAATATATTCTAGCGAATACGGGTTATATTTATTAAAGTACAAAATAAGCATACCCACATATAATAGGGATAATATTATATAATTTAGAACAAAAAATGTAACACATGTACTTCCCTTTCTTGAAGCTGATATCCTTTGGATTATACACATATACTCGTTCAGAATGCGACTACATATCAATTTATTATTGAATTATGCCTGGCACTTAGGGTTTCATTTACATTAAATTTCAACATTAATGAATGAGTTATACTAACATTTCTTCTTCATGTTAAGTTATTGAATCTGAGCTTATATTTCTACAATATATTAACTCCCATATGATGTGATTTGATATTTATGTATCAGTTCACCAATTATATACATATAGTGAATTTAGTGAGAATTTTCACATAAGTAATTTAATATGAGTTTGATGTAAACAAAGGTCAAACTATCCAAACTATTGGTAAAGTTAAAATAAGGATAATAATTCCATAAAACCACACAAACCATATATATTGTATAAGGGTTAACATTAAGTCATCAACATCAGCTTGACCTTTATTTCACAAGAAAATAAGAAAATATAGGGCTTTTGCTGTTCCATTTGCCAACATAAAGAATGTAATCCGAAAGTAATATGTTCATATTTGTTTTCATTAGAAGCGGTGGGTGACAAATCATTCATTGTTTTAGTGTACCTCGACGAGAAATCTATATCTATCGTACCTATAAAGATATGGTATCTGTCACGTTTGGTCGAGTAAGCGAGAACTATCTCACCAAAATATGATGTTGTTGGAACAATTTTATTGCATTATTCATAATTGGAAATCACAATTTTTTGTTGTTTGCATTGACAATAAATATTTGATCAATATTAGAAATGATAATTTAATTCAGAAGTGCCACCTTATGCACCCAAATAAAGTTCGAGATTATTTGAATAAATCAAAACTTTCTATAATGTTGTTCAAATTTATGCACCCGAGAGCAACAAACATAAATGGTTGACAAAGGAATTTAAAAATCAGATATTGTTATTTGTATGGTTTTGCTAATGCAAAATATTGTATAAAATGTAATGAGTGTGCACGGCATGAGTGATATGATCAAGAATGGTGAGTCTATAGGTCGAAATAAAATCTACATTGCAACACTTAAAATGCGGCAAGCCAGTATATTATATCGCATATAAATTACATGTCATTATTGGTGAAATCTAATCAAGATATAGTGATGATATTTTGACCGAATGGAAAGCGGTAGTATGATAATCAAGGAGGAGGAAAACTTGAATATGTGTAAGAACTGGTGGCTAATGAGTTATATTTTGCAGATCTGCCTAAGGATTATAGTTTCAAAGATGAAACTATTGAAAATTGGTTCATGATTTACATGTTGTTTATGATTTACATGCTGCGTGACATGGAAAGTGACAAATATCATTATGTAATAAATTCAAGTTTTTGTTCAATAAGTCATTTTAACTTTTTATTATCTTTATGTCTTTGGGGTCAATTAAAATATTATGTTGGGATTTGAGAAGATGTGGATGTCAACGTAAAGATAATGGCTAGAAATCGTAAACATTGGTAGTTGTTGCCCAATGCACCTGCGTTGTTGCCGATGATGTTGATCCAGGTACATCCAATTGAAACCCATTCAGTATCTTTAATTCTAACCAGGTTTTAATTCTCTAATAAAATTTCATTACTTTAAAAAATTAAACTAAAGAAATTTCAACACATTCAATGCGGCTCTCCTCCTCATGAGCTGTACATTTGATCAATTCAATTTTTAAAGCGTTTGCCACACAAGAATCGCATTCGCGTACTATTCAAATTTTTACTCAGTTCTTATAAAGCAAATACTATTCTGAATATATTAATTTTGCAATTAATATAATCCTACTGTGGAGCACTTCGATTTTAATTTTTAAAAACTATAAAAGGAATAATCAGAATAAAAAGAAATTCATAAACAACTGTGAATTTGCGTTGTTTGTTCAAAAATGGTATACTATTGTCAAAAATTTTGAAAATTGTACTAGAGTGTATTCGCGTTGTATAGTACGCGAATTTTATTTTGGTCGTCAACATAACCTCAAAAACATAAAAATACAGCAGCATATAATAAACTTTTTATTTTTTTTGATATAATTTTGAATTATAACCACAAAATAAATTCTAATCACAAAATAAATTAAAACCACAAAATATTTTACATTCGTTCGCGTGTCGGTGTGGCCGTAAAGTAGGGTTAACGCAACGCGAACATTCGCTCGCGTAGAACTTTGGTATGGCAAGTCCTTAAGGGTACATCTTTGGTGACATCACTATTTTGTACACTTAGCGTTAAATTATCCAATAATTTCAGTAACGTTGTAAATGATTATTGCATTTGAGTTGGCATTGTGTTTATATAATACGTTTAAATTTCAGTTGCATTACAAGACCGGTATGTAAATAGTTCTTAAGTGAGACATTGATTGACACTGGAGGGGAAATAAATCATTTTTACGATGTAAATCGGCATCAAAAATAAATTCAATATGAAATATTATATCCAATAGTGTAAATTAATTGCAATATTCCACAACCCATCTCTCCGCCACATGGTGTCACTTCAATAATTTTTAGCGTTTATTCGGGCCCAAAAAGAGGTTATCTGTCGTGCTTGTCGACGTAGCTAAAAATTTAGGCATAATTACAACTAAACTATTCAGATGTAGAATTTAATAGTTGTTTGGTTGCCCAGTTCATGGTTACCTGTATATTATAAATGTCATATGTGGTGTAAACCATTAGCGTAATATAGATATTTATAAAATATTCTATTTTTAATGTTTCCTGTAGTCTATTTATATCCATCATACCAATTTCTATTATTATTTTTTTAGTATAAAGAAATTTTATGTTAGCGTGAAGCCTAAAGTGACTCCTTTAAATTGAATTATTAAAAAAAAATAAATTTATAGAATCATATTATGCAAATAAATTTATAAATCTCTCGTACTCATAAATAATATTTGCTACATAAATAAATATTTAAAAGAATCAGGATATAATATGAGTGCAAAATTTGAATTGCAAATTACGAGCCTTTTTTTTATTATATCTACTCGTTCAATGCTCATACATATTTTAGTTTATTGTTAGCAAATAAAAGAGAATAATTTTTATTATATTCATTCTTAAGGTAATTTTCGTTATTACCATATTCATACACATTTTTTTACCGTAAAAATCGATATATGCAGTTTCATATTTGTAAATGGAAACATTTGATTTGAATTGATCTATAACTAATCCAAGATTAATCATATGTAAAGATCTACATGTTTGATACAATGATTACAGCTTCCCTTATACTGACTATAACTACATCTTTTTCTCCTTTTTCGTATACAATAGATCTTATTGACTTGTACCAATGTAGAAATTGTTCTAGTCTTATGTAGCGGTCATCGTATTAGGGCCTCCTCCAAAATCATTGAATTGTTTGCAATTCTCTGTTTGTTTTGTTCTGAATGCTACTGCCTTAACATCGATCACGTCATTATCGATCGAATGCAAGTTTTGTAAATTCGGACAATGTTTTCTACAAACATTAACTAGTTTTATAACGTTAGAGATAGATCCTGATTTTGTAGCGGTTTTAAATACAACGAAAATATTGATAACGTAATTGGAAAAAAGTAAAACGTATTCACATAACATTAAGATCCGATTAATTTTCATCTTAAACATTGACTCTCAAAAACATAACATCTTTGGTTCATAGGATTTTGGAAATTAACAGACTCGAGAACAAGAGACAATATTAACTTCTAGAATAATATGATCAGGATTCAAATTTTACTGTATTTAAATAGGCATTAGCAGAATAGATTAAGTGATATTCGGTTTGATCACAATGTATATAAAAAAAAACATCAAAAAAATAATTATGATGGTAATATTATGAATCTTATCTGAGGCTCACGTCTAGTTGCTATAAAATTGGCCGAATATTTAGCAAACATATACACAGATAAAACATTCATATGCTACATCATATCTGCATCAACTAATATACGCTATGTTATATTATAGGTATGCTGCATCGAAATATGTGGAATACTGCATATGCAAAATACTACTCAAGGATCAACCGAAAAAAAAAAAAAAAAATCTAACAAAAAAATAACAAAGAAGCCAGATGGTTACTCGAATAGCCTTAGTAACAGATCCTCAATAAATTTTTTATAATACGTATATATCTACTTCTTTGAAAACTGCTCCAATTATTCCAATCCTCAAATCTGAAATGAATTGTGCTTAACAATTAGATACCCATCCCTCCACTTTCATGTATATTATAATATATGCAAATAAGTTAATAGAGTACATTGATAACAAAGGACTGCATTCTGATCTAGTAGTAACTATGGTAGGCATAATAATTTCATCGATGTGTAGATAACGAAACAACTATTGCCACTTCTTTTGGCTTTGCGAAACTGTACGACATAGTATTGTGTTAAAATAAATTAATTGATTCCACTGTAAATTTAACAACAATTTTCTAGAATTTTTTTAAATAACTTTACATTCAGGATTCTTATGTGAGGCCACATTTCTGACTACTCGATTTTGTCTTGTGTAATACATATATCAATATGTTATACCATGCTTTTGCTCCATTTATCGGTGACATTCAAACTTTATTGAATTTTGGAAAATCACAAATAACAAATGAAAATATAAGATAATTCTTTTTTATAGTATTGAACGATTAAACCGATTTCATGTTCCATCAACAATAATAAACCAGGCTAAATCATATCAATAACTACCAGGCTAAATCATACCAATAATTAAAAATATCTTGGCGTTAGATTTACTAACCACTTAAGTTCAAATCGTACTTGAAAGACATAACAAGAAAGGTACATGTTTCATTGTATGGTATGACCTCAATTCTCAAACAAATCTACAAACGCGACAAAGGGATCAATATCCTATGCTATAAGCAACTGATTCAACCTTTGCTGTTTTATTTATTTTCTTCGTTATCCATATTGTTAAAGCAGACACATTAGTGACCCTCGAATTTATATCATCTATTCCAGCCCTAAGTTCAATGGTCACTAATATGTATAGAATTGATATTTGTAAAAAAAAGAATCACTATTTTTTTTTTAAATAAAATAAGATGCACAAAAATTGCATTAACAAGCCATGTGGAAGACGTTTAATATTTGGTGAACCATTAAACCGCAGAATCAAACATTCAATGAGCCTTTAAAATCTGAATCAACTTGGTAGATTGTACGACAACGACGACGTAAACGTTTTTTAAATTGCGCAACACTGTCAGTAGTGGTTGATTCAAGCTATGCCATATCTTATAATGTTGTGCATTACGTAATAGTCTCAACTGTTAGTTTTCTTATTTTTAAGCCCTGGGAACGAAGTTCCAAGGGTCTATTGTATTTGATTTCGTTCATGTAACGCCAAGAAATAAACATCTCAGAATAAAAAAATTACACAGAAGTGCTTAAAATTTAAAAAAAAAAG
>JANSTX010055651.1:0-10010 GCA_027564355.1 Penthetria funebris
AAATAGTGTTATAATAAATATTTTTATTAGATTATATCAATTAGTGTTTATTTGTAGTGTCACATATAGGTAATTATTAGAGAAACGTTGATTTGTATTGTAGTTTTTTGTCCTTATTTAGCGAACTTCGCTTGTGCTATTTTATATTATTTAAAACAATTTTGTTTTGACTATATTAAAAACATTCAACCAAAGTAAAATCGTTTCTAATTACGTTTTTGATAACATCAATTTTAGTTATTTAAAGAGTAAAAAATGTTTAATGCAATTTAACATCTTCGTTTGAAAATTTATAGTGAAACATGTACTTGAATATTGCGGTAGTAAGTTCACGTTCACAGCAACATATTGTTTGTTGTTGAGGTGTTTATTCACGAAGTCCACACACAAGATATTAATTTATATCTATATTTTTTACCACAAACCTGCCATTTACTTTGATCGTATTTCCGGTGGTTTCACAATGTGGTAAAAGTAGATTAAGCAATCTCAAGATATTAGTCGACCACTCCATTTAACACAATTGATTAAATATTATTGCATATCTAGAGTTATTTACGTTTATATGTCATAAACAACCAAAACAGTGTAGTCAATTGTTTATTCAAATTGTTTTAATGTTACAGGTAATTCAACACATGTTATTTGAAGCATCATGCAAATGTGTCGTTAATAGCGGTCATAATTAAAATGTTAGAAATAGATTTGGAACAACTTCAAGTTATGAACGATTCTTCAGTATACTTGTAAGTTTCATTTGCTTATGATGGGACGCGCTGTGTTATAATGTATTTTAATAATTGATATTTTATAGATAATTATAACGCATCAACGCACCAGCACCCGCTCACTTTTCACTCTACATATTAATATTTTGGTACTTGCCACATTAGTGACAGTTCGTCGCTACCTTATTTTTAGTCTTCTACTAACCTGGGGATTTCAATTAAATGCATACCTTGCTCATTGATCCAGATACCTTAATATATGGCCAAATTAAGAAATATTTCTGTATAAATTATTTAAAAGATAAATATCTGAATTAGTGTGTTGGTTTGAAGTTACTATGCTTATCCTATATACTATGCACGTATCTTACATTGTTTTTTTCAATTTTGTATTTTAAGTTTCTCCTCTGCAGTATGAATATTCCATGTGTCACCAGTAAACAATCCTTGCACACCATAATTACTGAAACCAAGAACATCTTCACCATTTCTCTTCAAACAGTATCATGCAACAATCGCGACGTTAAATTAACTGCAAATTATTGTCATATTGTCATTGTTTTGTAGTTGAACAACATCAATTTAATGCAGTTTTATTCTGCCTTTGCATATTTGCCAATAGTTCAGTTTGTTACGATATTTGATACATTATTTTGATTAATAAATAAGAATAATTAAAAAATATACTGTAATTAGTAAAAATTTAAAATTCATATCTAAGGTCGCAAATTACGTGTATACGAGTATTATTTTTTTTTTATTCTGTACAATTTAGGTATTTTGTTCCATAAGAATTGTACAATATTCATATTTAAATATTTAGAATGTCAATATTGTAAAATGAAAAAGTTAAAATGATAAAAGTACTCGTATGGATTACCTTGCGATTCCTTTTAAGAATGTCGTCGAGTTTGATTTCTGCTCCATTTACTAAAAAATTAAATCTACTGAATTATTTTATCAACGATAAACATCAACGTAAGATATGGAGAAATTCAATGATTATTAATTTTGTAGATGAAATTTTATTTCATAAATAAAATGTAGTGAAGAGCGGAAAATTCTGAAATAAAAATTGATTGCTAAAATATTAACGAGAACTATTTTAGTCTAAAGAATAAAACAATTGAAGATATTAATTAAAAATATAATATAATTTTCATCTTAAAAAATACAACAATCAAATGGTAATTATAATAATAATAAAAATAATTTAAAAGATCTAAAATAATTAATTAATTTAAATTACAACAGTCTGTGCACACAAATCCTTAATTTTAATCATAAAAAATAAATTTTATTTTTTATTATTTTATTTCATATTATTTTTTGCATTCTCAAGAATTTCTCGAGATATGATCAGTCTTTGTATTTGTGAGGTTCCCTCATAAATTTGATAAATTTTTGCATCACGCATTAATTTCTCAACTGGATAATCAGAATTATATCCATTACCACCAAAAACTTGTACAGCATCTGAAGCCACTTTATTACACATGTCGGCCGCATAACATTTTGCAATTGATGCATACAGACTACTATTTTTATTACCTAATTAAATTTATTTAAAATATCATTTAGTCGTTTATTTTTTAAATTACTACAAAAAAATATAATTTCAAATTTACCTCTATCCGATTCCCATGCAGCTCGCATCCATGAAAGACGTGCTGTTTCAACAGCAATTGCCATATCGGCCAATATAAATGAAATTGCCTGATGCACTGCAATTGGTACACCAAATGTTTTACGTTCCAATGCATATCGGCTGGCCTCATAAAAGCAACGTTGCATTAAACCGGTTGCACCGGTTGCAACTGGTGGACGTGTTTTATCAAATGTACTCATTGCAATTTTAAAACCAGCACCTTCACCCATCAAAACATTTTCCTTTGGTACACGTACATCTTCAAATGTAATGCCACGTGTATCAGACGCCCGTTGTCCCATATTTTTTTCTTTACGTCCCGGTGTAACACCGGGTGTATCACGATCGACAATAAATGCTGTAAATGCTTTTGAGGCTGGTGTTTTTGGATTTGGATCGGTACGTGCCAATACAAAATACCAATTTGCTACACCACCATTTGTGATCCACATTTTTTGACCATTCAAAATATATTCGTCACCTTTTTTCTCAGCCTTTGTTTTAACCCCATTTACATCGGATCCGGCACCCGGTTCTGTTACAGCATAAGCCTATGTTTTGAACGAGAATTATATTATTTATTTTTTTTAAATACACCAATAATAACAACTTACCGCTAAAAGTGGCTCATCAACCAATCTGCCTAAATATTTTTGTTTTTGTTCTTTATTTCCAAATAATATAACTGGTGTTTGCTACACAAATTTAAAAACATACAAAAGTTTTTAAATATTCAAATATTTGAAGAAGAAAAAAAAAAAAACACATACCCCAAGACCAGTTCCCTCTATTGCCAACATTATTCCAGTACAACCAAATGCTAATTCTTCTGTAACAAGACAACCATCAAAAACACCTAATCCTAGACCACCTAAATTATATTTAAACATAAAATTAATTAAGACATTCATATGTGTCTTGATAAAAAAATTAAATTTACCTAACTCTTGAGGAATGCTACAATTCATTAGACCAAGACTATGTGCTTTTTTTACAATTTCAATTGGATACTCTCCAACTTGATCATAATGGGCTGCTTTTGGCATAATCTCTTCTCGACTAAATTTTCTTGCTAATTCTTGAATTTCTTTCTGTTCATTTGATAAATTCAAACAAAATTCATTTCCACCGATTGCTGCTTCTGCTAATCGAGATGATTGGGGTGTTGATAGTGTCCGACGGCCCAATGGGCTCAACGTTTTCAGTGTCTAAAAAAAAAATATTGTTAAATATGTAACGTTATCCTATTTCGGCAAGACATGTTCAGAACAACTTATTTTATTTGACATCTAACATCATTTTATTGATGTGTACTTTACGTGGGTACAAACGGTATTGATGTTCAATAGTATATTTTTTGTACTCAGTGCATTACTATATGTTGTGAAATATGAGGAATATAAGGATTCAATTAACCGATTGAAATATTTAGTGACTTATTATCCTTAATGACATTAAAAATATATTTATTAGCTGGTACTTCAAACAAACACACTAAAATTCAGTATTCCTCATATCTTTTTTTAGTCTCATTTTTATAATGTTATTAATACAACCACTTATTATCAATATCCGTGATAGTGTGATAAAGTATTTGGAATATCATCAATGCGTCCAGACAAAACAAAAAATCATGTATAGATAATTTTGTTTTTAACTCACATTCGTGACTTAATACTTTTTTCTTATCATTGATGATAATTGTATTTTTTATATAAGTGTGATTTTGTCTAATCAATTTTTAGTCTTATATTATACGACTTTTGTGAGACTATGTCTTATTTAAAAAGAACAAACATTTTTTTTTTTTTTTTTTGGGAAATTTTGCGTATAAAAGATTAAAATTTTGAATTCAATGAAGGTATTTATGTGTAATTTGTAGTGGAATTACATTTTATCGTAATGTGTCTGCAAATGATAACAAAATTTTATTTTAATCGATACTTTGAACTAATTAGCCTGTATATTTTATGTGATGTATTAAAAAATATATGAGTTTATATCATTGATTAGCTTCGTGCACTTGTACTTCATCTTATATCGGGCGAAGTCCGATAATACGAATGTACATGTGAAAACAAACTAGCAAACAAACTATTAACAAATATGTGTGAATGGAGTGTTCTACAACCATATGGAATACTTAGGTCAACATGTCACAAGCAACTCTATCACAATAAATTTCAATTATTGATGTGTGATTGCGATTAAGAAGATAGTTTTTTCCATAGAATTTATCGATTAGGTGAAAAATATCTCATTTGTCAGTCATATTTTCGATACAACAAGAGAATATCCGAATTTTATAAATGAATCCAACATTTGACAGACAGATTGTCCATTTGCCACCGGTTGTTTTCAGAATCGGAGATGTGAATGGTCCTGAAACGAAAGTGTCTCATGTATTGCGAATTATTAACTGATTGTTAGAAACACATATCTAATTGATAAAATAGACACATTTTTGGTTGAACTTTGCGTCAGCCTAATGAGCCTAATTCAACTACATTTGTTAGTACACTTGTTTTTTGCACTAACCACGTGAAAAATTTCGAAACATATTTTGTCACAATCATAGAGTAACTGGTATAATAACAGTAAAGATATACTAATTACATAAATTATACGTAAAATAATATCTTGTATGAGCCTAAGATAACCTAAGTAATTTATTACGCTGATTACGATCAATTAGCACTCACATAAAGTCAATATCAATTGGTTTTTTATCTTCTTTATGACCATATTATTGTATACGTTCTACATTTAGTAGTTTCTGAACTACAAAAAAAGGGTATAATATCATCGATATTAAAACACAATCATATTAATTTTAAAAAGAAATTACGATATTAATGACCATGACCTATATGCTACAACAATTTATCGTTTCCATGAAATTTCAATTAAAAACCTACTGGAATATATAGACCGAATTATAATTTTCCAGTCAGCGTCCCAGGCACAAAGTTTATTATGGTATGAGATGTGCATTTTTACCTAGTCGACATAAATATGACATTAATTTGAATTTTATTAGCAATGACCATGTGGCCAGGAATTATCACATATTGTGATAATGTTGTTAGTGACGTCGCATAAAGGAATTGATAAGTTATGTAACGCGTCTAGGGTTACATAACCGCCGCGTAGAAGTAAGAAGTAATAATATGGACTGTGTAACAAAAAGATGAATAGACTACCTGTCCATTCGTCGCCCCTACCTTGTCCATTTGTATATGTCTGACAAATTTTTTGTAATTAATCACATGATTAAATGAATAATTACACAAATTATGTCACCTATTGGACAACATATAATATAATTGGTATGAGATTATATTTTAATTTCGAATTTTATCTATTCATAACTTAATGATTATCGTAATAATAAAAAGAAATGATTAATTAGTACATGGGCATGGATTTTTGATTCTTTGATAAAACAAAAATGATAGCTCAAAATTAATCTGGAATTATAAATCAAGGATTACATTCTATTTATCCATAAGTCAAATGCATATTATGATAGTTTAGCTTAAATAATTGAATTATTTTTAGGTATTTTTTTATCTGGAAAATATTCAAGTAAACTCAACGATGTGCTTTACCATTATGAGCATCTAAATATCTACTACCCTAGTTGTGACGACAATTGATCTTAATTGCAAAATTTCTTTTATGTTTACCATTGTCCTTGCAATCTAAAGTTATGGACATGTCATACTATCTTAATTCCATACAGTTGTAAATATTGAAATGACTCAAAAGATACAATTTCCTCCTCATAGGGTCAACGGTTAATGAAGAACATATTTATGTAAAAAAAAAAAAAAACACAGGAAGAGCCTAGAATTATTATATGTTTGTTAACAGATTTATTTTTGATGAACATCATTTAATAGGAAATGTAATTACATATGACACTGACACAGTAGCAGTGAAGTTATTCAGGATTAATTTTTATTGTAAACTCCTACATATATCACATCTATGTAGATGCAGATTTAATCAACTACCTAACACATTCATTTAGATATTGATCAGGCATTTAATAGAGGTACCTAGAAATCTCATTTGGCAACCATTATAAGATTTCAAACTGTTCCTCAACTATATATCTATGGCTATCCAATATATGCATATGAATGCTAACACTAGCATTCGAATTAATTGTGAAACATTTAAATCACACTAATAATGTTGGTGTGTATCAATGTTCTGCATATTATAAATTCATTAATCTTTATAACTATTATGCAATATCTTTCAGGTGCAATACAGGATTCTAATCCATGGAATACTGTTATTTTGCATATGATTAATAAGTGAGTGCCAAATTAAATGGAAATCCAACTGAATTGTAACTGAAAAATTTAAATATTTGGTATCACTTATCACAATAAACGGTAAAATCGATGATGGCATTCAATCAGTGTACGAAGTTTTATGGGGGAGGAGGATGTTGTTTTTCGACTACCACCAATGACTTATGATTTTCAATGTTGTTCTGTTGGAAGGGACCAAATATGCAGAAATTACAGACAATCGAGATAAAAATGTTGAGAGATGGTCATTTGGAGTAACATTAAAGGACATATTTAAGAACAACTAAATTCGATGCTGTTTAATAATTGCACTTATTACGAAAAAATTAACTTTTAATATTTCCAAATTGTGCAAGAGAAAACATTGTCGCCCACAAGCTACATGGTTATCAGTTGTTCAAAATGACTTGGAACAGATTAAATTCGCATAGAAGAAACTTGTGAAGAATTAAATTGAAAAATAGAGGAATAAGGAATAAGGCAAGGACAAAAAAGAAGTAGAAGAACAAGAAGTGGAAAAGAAGTAGCAAAATGTTCGACAAATTGTTGAATTGTAGAATTATTGAATATATTTTTTTTACGGGTGATTACTAGTGTAGTTGATTGCGAAGGTACTTGAATGTTTGCATTTATTGCACTTATTAGGATGTACAAACTGTGCATAAAACTATAGTTTGTCGAATGCATTTCGCAAGAATTTTAATTACTTAAATAATTTCAATATTTTCAAATTGTTTATATAATCCACGTTTTCATTTTGAATACAAAACAAAAAAAAATGGTGTTTTTCGTATTGTGTAATCGTCACCGTTGTTAGGTTCATGGAATAAATTAAAATACATTTGTCTTTGCAATAAAATGCATTATTCATATATATATATTTGTATGCAATTTTTTTTTTTTATTATGCATTCATATTGTATATGCAATTTCAATAGAAGTGAATTCTAATATCAAGGTCCAATTTATGTTTATTTGGAATGCAAATTGTTTCGTATTAATGGCATTAAAATGCACTATAATTGAAGTTTTTGTATCATTTTTTTTTTGTCTTGTGTCCACAAATTCTAATAATATTTACGAATGTATCTCTTGAATTTTAAAATTGTTTTAAATATTCGTCGTATGTGGTTATTTTTGATTTCATATATCAACAAATATGTTTGTGAGATGACCTAATTTGTTGCATTGAAAATATATGAGGCAACATATAAATTCAAACATTGTCTACGTGTCAATAATTGCCATTAAATGTAACATAGATAATTGTAGCTATTACTATTAGTAATTAGTAAAATACACTTATACACTTATTACTTAGTATAAATAGCAACTTATATAAGTAATTAGTAAACTGCAGTTGATTAAATTGAAAAATTATTGATTTTTCGTGCAAATTTCAAAGCAAAAGATAGACATATTGTAGCACACCGTAGTACGTGAAAGGATTTTGCTTATTAAAAATTACGCTTAAAATTGCATAATACGTAAATTTAAGTTAAATTAAAAATTATACTCACTTGGTATAATCGAGACATTATCTTTGTGATTTATTTCACATAAATTTACAATCAAATTTCACAATAATTTACGATTTATTAGTCCAAGTATGAGTTGTGTACTACAATTTGGAATATTACTATATACTTTTATTAGTTATTTACACAGATATGTTATGTTACACAATATACTATAAATTTAATTTCACTCTGTTGATTTCATGAATGTTAAATACCAACTAAAAATAACATAAGAAGTTAAAAGTTGTACTGTTTTATATGCGGACGGTTGTATCTAAAAAAATTGTAATCTACAAACTAAAATACGTAGAAGACCGAGTAAATAATTCAATAATATCTTGTTTTTTTTTTTGTTGCTTGCTTTTCTAACACTGCCATATACATCATATACTCGTAGTATGTACTATAATACCAGTTGCCAGTACAGAGGAAAAAAGAAACAACAAAAATATGGGGTCTTTGCTTATATGCCTTTAAGATGTTCAAAGTATAAAGTCCATTCACGGATGACCGTATGGTTTTTAAATTTGTTAGAAAACTTATACACATTTGTTTTTTTTTTTTTTATTGCTATAAATGAGTAGAACCTATTTAATTGATAATTTTTTATAATAATAAGTACCGTCATCAAAATTGACATATACCCAACAAATGATATCAAATTTGTCGTTTAAATCTTCCATATAATTTATTTGTATATTATTTAATATCCCTTAAAAGTATAGAGCCAATTACTTCTATTCTAAATCCTCTTCCTCCTTATTCTTCACAGCAATGTTTATTTGAATTACATTTATCCGTTGACAGTTGTCAGTCGTAGAGAGTAGTCGATAACATTATGAAGCATCTAACGTTGAGGTAATAATTTTGAATATGCGAAAATAATACATGTCTTTTTTTTTTGGTGTGAATCATGTGCTGAGCAATTCAAGAATTTAGCGTATTTTGAATACTTTTGAAAATTTGCCATATACTGAGATGGAAAGTCTTGGGGCGACAACGTAGTCAATGTATGTCACAAAAAAAAAATTGATGCAGTGAATCACACTGTTGATGAATGTCCGAGTAGTTTTCTTAAAAATGATGTACACCGTTTTTACCCATATAAAATTCAATTGACACAACAATTTATAATAAAATGACCATATACGGTACGCGCTTACTTGTAGAGATATTATTGCAATCGCTGCTGAAATGAACAAGAGAAATGTATAATTGGTTGCCAATTATTGGAGGTCATGGAAATAGTTTAACGGATCACAACATAATACATAAATATACATTAAAGAGAATTGCAAAATAATTGATATCTCGTACCTAGAATGTCCGCTTAAATTAATGAATGTTATTATCATATGACTTATTTTAATCAGTACAGAGTAAAAATTATACATGGGAGATACGCTAGGAAATTATCTGATCAAGTTAACATTTTCATATATTTTTAATTATAATAACGATTATTCGTTCAAGACGATATACAAATGATCTCAAATACAAAAGACCCTTGAAACTTTGTTAGCCGCCTATTAGGTATATAGTATTTAGTATATAGAGAACAATATAATTATATATAACATAATTATATTAATCTTTGATATTATACACCCAATCTTAATCTAAAAAAAGGAGTAAAAAGTTTGTATGGGAGGTACTTGAAAAAGTACTCCAATTTTTGTCACCATCGAACTATCGCTCACAAATGAGAAAAAAATGACGCGTACATAATTTCATGGCGATATGTCAAAGCAATCTCAAGTTATCGTGCATAATATACATGGGAGAT
>JANSTX010055652.1:0-10010 GCA_027564355.1 Penthetria funebris
TTTTTTTTTCTGAGATGTTTATTTCTTGGCGCTACATGAACGGAATCAAATACAATAGACCCTTGGAACTTCGTTCCGATGGCCTAAAAATGACAGATCAATTATAGAATTCTTTTTAATTATAAATTTCAACAAGTTGATGATTTTCTTTTATGAATATTTTATAATAGAAATCTCTTGAACTTTATACAATACTGGATTATTGGAATTTAAATACATTTATTCAGTACTTTTTACCATAATATGCTTTTCAACTTTTACTATTTTTCTATTTTAAATCCTTTAAGGAAAAAAATATGAATAGTTTTCAAGAGAGGAGCGGATTTCATTGAAAACGTAAACTTATTGTACTTCATATAATTGTCTACTTTTTTGATTAATATTTAATATATTTTTGTCATATATTTATACATTATCTCCTTTTATATTAAATGGAATTTTTCGTTCCTTTCAAATTATGGAGCTTACTTATATGTTAAAAAGGGCCATAAGGATACATTTATATTACGATAGTAATAAAAATGGGTGTAATTATATTACCATTTATTAAGGAACTGTTTCGATAGTAAAGTAAAATGTTAGCCAATAACTCATATATGTAACAGCCTAGAACTATGAAAATAATTCGTATTACCACAATTTCATTCTTCATCATAAATTCATATTTCATCTTGCAAAATTGCATTTTTAAATCCATTCTCGTTTTTAAATTATAAATAAAATTATATATTTTTTTCGTTGTTTTCTTAAAGCTTTACAAAGCTTTAACATAAACTTTAACATTTCGATAATACTTTTTAAGTAACATTCACAATAACATAATTTATAAAAAGTAATTTTTTATGTAGGTAATATTTAATTATAATAATCCATTACCTCAATAACGATGCGTTGGTAATTTCAGCATTTCTTATGGAAAATTTTAATGCGATTTAACGTATGTTTTGAAACAATATTGATATTTTTAAAAACGCAATGAACTGTTATAATTCATGTATTCACATATACTTACTTTACCATAAATTATAATCTAATTCATTTAACTGTTGTTTCGCAAAGCCAAAACCTCATCCCAAATGAATTACAGCAATATTTTCTTTCGGGCATATATAGAGTTCGCAGAGTTCGATCAGATAAGCACATCATTAGATTACGAGATACGAGTATTATCAAAACATCTAGTATCAGTCAAATAGTACACAGCACTGTACCCTGGCAATAATATTCAAGGGAACTGGTATCATTTGAACTGAAATTAATTATTGAATTACTAATAATTTTTGTTCATTAATTCTCTTCCTACACCAGCATAAATTTATAACTTTTTTATTCAATGTCAATTTTATTAAACAAAACATTTTAAATGAGCATATAATTTTTTGTTTACCCCATGAACTTCATATGCTCGTACAATCCCATTAAACTTTGTATAGAAGCATTTCTATTAAGTGTAATTACACTAATTTTGAATTGTTTTGTATTTTATGTTATTGTCATACTCGTATTTATATTACTTTAAATGTGCTACTAAGTTCAATTGAATACACATGAAATGAATAAATGATAACAAAATTACATTTGTCGTTCATTGATGTTCATATATTCAAATCATTTAATGTGGCAATATGTTAAAGTTCAATAAAATGCTTACACAATAAGAATTTGAAAGGAAACAAAAATTTAAGAAAATATTCCATTTTGCCGAAATTTTTGTATGTAGATAAAGAAAGGCAAGATATCCCAGGAATTATAAATTTAAGATTCATAAGTTTACTGTGCATAGGTCCAGTATGTACCATAATCCAAAATCGTTACACAGACAGAACAACGCAACTAGCACTAGACTCATTATTAACGGAAACTTGCATCTTTGCTTACCGTATCTTTTGTTGCTACGGGAATTTCAGGCCAGTGCGTATTTTAGAATTTCATCAACTGGTCCTTTCCGTGTAAGACATATCCAAAATTGGCAATTCTGTTTATCGCATCCAAATCTCTTAACTGAAACAAACTCTCGATTATTATTGCATTTAGATACATTTTACGGTGCATTTCCCAAGTGGTTCCAATTTCAACTTCAGGTCTGTCTCTGTTTGCGACAACGGAATTCCAGATTCACATCTTTAACTTTTTTCAGAAAGAGTTTTGCTATTTTTTTTTTTAATACTAAAATTATCATTAACTTTAGGGAACGTAGGAATCTATAAATATATATTTTTTTTTTTTGAATTTTTAAATGCCATATAGTTCAGGACGAAATGAGACATACTCGATATGACGGTGCCTCGGCATTTAATTGTACGATCAAACAACAACGATCAACAAAACGCAGATAGCAAAAGTATGTCGCATATTTAGAGGGAACTGCCAAACACTCACTGTAGTAATTTGTGTATAGAAAAATGAAGGCACCTCCACAGTAATTCTGTACTGTGAAGCCCAGCGTGGACGAAGGAACACCGGCACATACGTCATAATAGATAGACAAATTAAAAAACGGTTTTTTTACGTTATGCGTTTTAGCAACTTAATGAAATACACATAATTTGAAATGATTATATATTATGTCAGTCAAAAAAAATTTTTGTCAACAATGGTGGTTTTATCATCAGTTTGATAAAGATTGCTCTGGACAGTCACACAATAATCATTCGGAATTATTTCAAAGTAGGAAAATTGGGTGCCATACTATGTGGAAGATTTTGCATGTCCGAAATGTTGTTTGCTCGTCAAATAGACAAGTCGTAAAAAACGTATCCGTTATGATAACCCATAGTGCAAGATATCGTATGAGAAGCCGGGCCAACCTGGTATATAAACGCCAAGGCTAACATCCATTATTAGCTGCTAAAACTTAGGCAAACAATTAATGATGTGCTGTACAGATAACAATTAATTCTTTTAAAGCGAGTATTGACGATAAAACGGCCAAAATAAGCGACAATTAAAAATTAATAAATAAAAAAAAAAAAATTAATAAATTTGAAACAAGACAACACTCGGCCACACATTGCTGTTCCGGTTAAAAACTATTTGGCAAACAGTGAATGGGAAGTTTTGGGTCAGCCGCCGTATTCAACAGACCTTGCGTCATCCGATTACGATTTGTTTCGATCGATGCAGAACGAGTGGGCTTTAATATGCTTAACTTTATTGGACAGTATCAGAAATTGAGTTGAAACGTTCATTGTTTCAGAAAATGTAAAGTGGTTTTGGGACGGGCCTCATAAATTACCTGAAAGATGGACAAAAGTGGTAGCTTCTAATGGACAATGCTTTGAGTAAAAGATATTTTATATATTATATAATATATAATATATTTTTATAATCAATCAAACTACGTTCCCGATGACCACTACAGATATAGCAAGCAATTGGTCAATAATTTAATTTACTATTGTGGTTGATCCTATTCCAGATCATTAGCAATTATAGAAATGATTCTTCTTATTTACAATTATTGTACTTATTTACAACTATTGTACAGATAGTTCCATTCATTTTACTCATTCCTACATCTTGACTCAATTATAAATACAAATTTAGATCAATTCATATACAGTATATAAAGGAATTTCTTTAACAAATCAATTGAAATGGAAACCATATTCTTTTTATAAAACTTTTAAAGATATCCCTTTTAGAATATTTACAATTTAAAATTCATACATCACTTATATATAAATAGTTATAATATATTCTATTATTAGGTATGAAAAACATTTTTCTTAACAAACCTTTTAAAGGCAACTCTATCGGCTGTATACAAATCGTGGTAATAGCGATGGTTAAACTTAAGGGAATCTTTACCACAGTTTGGCTTAAACTTTATAATAGTAAAATGGTATACAAATCTCAGCGATGTTTTATTTAGTAAAAATGAACAGACTCTTTTCGGAATTGGTCTCGGACAACATTACACAGAAATTATTTTTCGTTTGGGGGTGAAAAAAATATTAATATTAACTCAAATAAAGTTTATTGTATATTTTTTAATTTTATATATTTACATTTATTTATATGTTATCACAAATTTATTAAATAATTGTATTTACCATTACTCTGATAAGTTTTCTTAAATTATTTCTGCATTTGATTTTTTGAAGACATCGAAATATCGCATAATAACTAGTACTCATCAAATGTCTATTACGAAATGTATAATGATTAATTTATATAAAAATTGATTAAAAACTACATAAAACATCGTTAAACATTTATTTGGGACATTTTATTAAATTTGTTTGTCATTTTTATTTACAATTCATGGAAAATTAGTTTAAATATTCATTTTTTAAATTAAAATATTTTATGTGGCCAATAAAAAAAAAGTCGATGATGTGGTAATTAGAATTTAAAACCAAGCAAAGGTGGTCATAAAGTTATGACTGAGCTCGACCGAGCGACGACGAAAAACCTGGTTTTAGCCATCACAAAGTTTTTACCACTTTTTTTAACGGTCGAATTAATATAAAAACAATTAAAAATGCAAACAACTATTTTATAATATGGGACGTCATAAATTTTTAGTTTCTTGTTTGTGGCCTCAATAAAAAACCAGTCATTTTAATGGTTATGTAAAATTAAAGAATATTTCTTAGTGCTGTACAGAAAAGTGGAACTTGAATCGGACATTAAGAACGAATTTTACTGCAAACCAAAAGAACAAGAATTTATTTCTGTAAGTGATTATTATGATAATATAAACATGATGTTTACTACGGAACTGGAAGTGATGATCTAGAATAATAATAAGTTTTCAATAATCGTAGTATTTTATAGGATAATTTGTACTTCGGTCGTCTTCCATATTTGAGATCTATAGTTATATATTTCTAGCGATCTAATGCATTTATCGTCTAGTTAGTATCGCCAAATCATTATTTGAACTTTCGGCTCAAAAATTCAGCTGAATTACTTTAACTTCCTGATAGATACCATTAAATAAAATTATATTTGGTTGAACCTTGTTTACGTGAATTTATTGTATACATTCATAAATAATTTAGAGCCCCAATCTAGAATGTTAATTATAATTCCATTCAATATTTTTTACTTACACTATTCTATAATAGAATATCAACACAAATTTTGAAACTAAATACGTTTACAGTTTATATTTAAGACAGCATTTTCTTATCAAATTTAATGAGTAAATGATCTTACGTGTCCATTTACCCAAATGACCTACTGATATCACTTGAAAATAATTGCAGACATTTGCGTTTTATGAATATTTAAAGTCCAAAGAAATATAATTTTAAATCATATTCAATTCGTAGTAGTACGCTGTGAATAGTGTTACAGACAACAATTCAGACTTTTGGAGATAATAAATAAGTGTTTTTTTTTGTCTCAAATTAAACTTATTTAAAATGATTAAATTAAAAAATACAAAGATTGTCATATTTTTATTAACTATTGCTTTGGTGAATTGTTATCAATTCAGGGGCGATAATTCCTTATCATCTGCTGGCCAACAAAATAATAAAAAAGACGTAATTATAGTAGTTGGTGACAACGGAAGTGGAAAAACTGAATTCGTACACTTTTTAACTGATGATATTGAAAATTTTGAATCTAAAGACATTGGACACCCTATTAGTAAACAATTATATGAATATGAATTCATAAATAAAGGGCTGATGGAAACTTATGCAAATCGAGTAACGGAAGAATTGCCACAACATCATCGTCCCAATGTTATTACCTATTCAAGTAAAAATGTAGATTTTTATGAATTTCCAGATTTTGCCGAAACCAAAAATAGTAGTGCAATTCAATTGGAAATTAAAAATGTTTTTGAACAAGCCGATCGTGTTAAATTCATTTTTATTGAAAATAAATTTATTGCTCGTCGCAGTGTTCTACCATATAATAAAATGCAATTCAAACAATTCTTAGCTGATGTAAGCTTCTTGAATGATTTTAATAAATTTAAAAATGCCATTGGTTTTATTGTTACAAAAGTTGATCATCGAATTGCTGACGATAATGTTGTTAAGGAACAGATTGCCAAATTTTTAAGGGAAGTTAAAGACGAAATTATGACGAATAAATCACAATATGCAAGATGGGCAGACAAAGGTTTACAATTATTAGATATATTTTTAACTAAAGAAAATGGCATTTACACAAAAATTGGATTATTACGGAAACCAAATCAAGAGGGTAATTTACGTGATAGTGAAATAATGAGAAATATACAAACAAAATTACGTAATTTTATTCACGATGAAATAGCATTTGTGGATGCAACTAATAATGATTTTAGTACAATAAAACCAACTATATTTAAAACAGAGTATGTTAATCATGAAGATATTGAATATTTACGTACAAGACCAAGTCGTCCAAGTGCTGATGAACATGTAAATGGTACCATATATAGAAATAATCAAAATAGAAATAATGACAGCAGTGATAGTAGTAGTGGCAGTAGTAGTAGCAGCAGTAGTAGTAGCAGTAGCGATTCAAGTGAAGAAACTAGACAACAAGAAAGACCAAAATTTAGAAGTGCAATGGATTTAGAAGCAGGAAAATTTGATACAAATAATAATGTTGCAGAACGTGTTAACACAAAAAATGATATTGAACGTAAATGGGTTGATTGAGATATTTTTTAAAACAAACTTACACGTTGATGATTTTAAAAATAATGTAAATAATTGAAATAAATTATTTCAGGCACTAATATTGGCGTCTAAAATTTTAATGTTTTACCTAATTCTTCATTCATATTTTAACCGTATTTGGCCCAATTGGGCACATTAGGTAAATATTATCTATAATTGCCTTCACACAAAACCATCCAGATTTATACAGGAATATGTTTATGATAAACAACTCATAACCAGTTATACATCAATTTCGGTCGCTGTTTTAAATATAATTGGTTTGTCTTCCTCTTAGTCTTAGTATTTAAATTAGAATCTTAGAAATCAAACTAGAATTATGTCATATATCTTGTCAGAAAATTGTATTCCCTGCTCCAATTAAATTCATAACTAGTGTCCCTGCTCCAATTAAATTCAAAACTAATGCACAGAAAGTAAACGAAAGGTAAAATAGTGATAGAAAAGCTTAGAAGTAGTGTTTAGTAATAATCTAGAATGTGTTACACAGAGTATAACAATGGATTCCTTTGATCTTTCATCATACTCTCTAGATTTAGCATTATTTTTACTTTCCTAACATACACAACGTTTAAAGAAATTAGAATCGAGGAAACTAGCAACTGCTGAACTTTAAGAAATATTGACAAATAAATATGCACAATCGAATATTTACCGATTTTATAAAATTTACCTTTCACACAGTGGTTTAGTAGTACATTCGATCGATACAAGAATGATTCTTCGGATAGTTCAAGCCGCTAGCTGCAAATCAATCTAAAGCATTTATAGTGGATTCAGAGTACATGTAAATTGGAGAAGACATTAAATATTGTGGAAACTTGATGAATTGAAATGCGTGCCGAATAAAGACTCGTAATACATTAAATATCTGTGAATTTGCACTCGGAGAATGGAGTGGATCTGTTCGAAGTCAAGAATTCTAGTTTTTATTGAAACGTAGATCTACAATTCATAATGGTTAGTAATATTATTAAAACATTTACATATATTGTTCATTAGTTCATTAGTACCGTAATATGTCCTATGAAAGCCGATATTTAAAAAGTCATGATATCTTAATCGTCTTGAATGCGGTACATTAATATAAATCTAAAACTGTAATCAATTCGTCCATTTAAAATGTCTAACACATAAAAGCAACAAGCATTAGTTCGGTTTGTTTCAAGTGTTTCTAAGTGAATTAAATTATATCTATAGATGTAGAATGGTAGGTTAAATGTGTCCCTACAACCAAGTATACGTAGAGAATATAATACAAACTGTTTTTGTATATGATCAACCAAACAATTTTTGCGTAATCTAGGATTGAACGCTCAAACGCGCATTACTTTTTAGTGATTATAGTGTCAAATAACACTCCCAAATCACGAACACAGTATGTTTAAGCTAATGGACAACCATCTCATTAGAATTATCTATAGGACAGTATAATTCTATATCATCACCATAAATTCAACATTTACATTTACTAAATTAATAAACAAATTAAACAACAGTGGATCCAGATGACTTCCTGGAGGCATACCAGACATTACCAGAATATGTCTAGATTGGAATACCTATTGTCGCAAGTTTTTTACATAGTAGTTTGTGTGAAACATTATCAAAATCCTTGCTAAAGCCAGTATACACTAGCTCTAATTGTCTACCAGATTTTCTGTTCTCCTTGAACCAGATATAAAGATAGGAGTAATTTACCTTCTACATCGTCATAAAAATACCTAATGTTAATGATTTATTAAATATTATGTTTAAGAGAGTAGATAAAAATTCAGCGCATGATCGTAATATCAATGGGGTGACTAAGTCAGGTTCCATAGCCTTACTGACATCAATGGATTCTAGAGCATTGAGAACATTAATATCCGATAAGTGGATGTGGCCAATGTTCAGTATAAAGTTATTATTAGGCACATCTGAATCCTCATCTACAGCGTTTTAAAGCAGAAATGCCGCATATTTCCATTGAGGCGGATGATTCAATGTCAATATACCATATGGCCGAGGGATATTACACTTAGGGTCTCTAACCAAGTTTCTTTGAATTCTTCGAAGAGTATCTATAATACAAAAATCTTTGATAATTCATAAATTTTTTCCTTAAAAACATATGCACGATAGTTTTAGATTTGCCTGTTTGAAGGCTTGATTTTTCTTATTTAAGAGCCTAAGTAATGACACAAATAAACAAAAACCAATATAATACATCAATAAGTTCGTAGGATGTCAATAAAACAACAACTTTTAGGAAACACAGTCTCCTTCAAGAGTGATATCAACACACGAAGTTCAGCTTTTTCCATTGTTTTGAAAATAACAAATGTAGCGTCACTAAAATCACTGTAAAATATGAACTAAACATCAGATTGTTATACAAATATGTTTTACCAATTCATTTCGTTAATATATGACACCAATTATGGAAGGTCAGTTTTTCTTAAAATTAAATAAACTATCTTTGGGGATGCTTTCAATATGATCGACTCCAAAATCAAAGTCAATCACAAAGGATTTTTGATGAAAGCTTTCTTTTTTCAATGGTAAATCACATGCCATTACTAAAATCAAATCAGGCGTCGAGCATAGAATAAGATCTAATATCCTGTTATTAGCATTACTTTAAATAGCATCTGTGATACGCCAAGACACATTAAAGTGTCCAGTACAAATATATCTATTTTGGACATAAATTGGAACGGTATTATTTAACTCGTCATTTACCCAGTTAACGTATGGTAAATTAAAATCACCACAAATTAATTAATTAGTTATGTAACCAATATCGTCAATATGCAACTTATTTATACATAAGGAACTAGCTGGCGGTACAGAAGAATAGAACAAATACAGATTTAATTTACTTTAACACTTGGACATTCAATTGCGTTAGTATTAGGTATGTTAATATGTTTAGAACTAAATCTAATGTTAGTTGCGTGTCTGGTCGCATATTGTGGTCGTTTCTCGGCTATGGCTCTCAATTGTGTTCGGTAGAGGTCATCTGTGATTGTCTGACCCGATTTTAACAGCTCATAATACAGCACACCCTTCTGATCCCACCAAATACAGAGCATGACCTTGGCGCCATGGATGTTTGGCACATATGAATGTTTGCGTTTCGGGTTGTCGTAATGAATCCATTTGTCATCCCCAGTCACGATCCGATGCGAAAATGACTTCTTTTTGTGGCGTTGAAGCAGCATTTCGGACATGCAAAATCGCCTTTCCACATCTCTCGACTTCAAATCATATGGCACCCAATTTCCTTGCTGCCTTTAAACGTTTTGAAATGGCAGCTTGAGTGACTCCCAGCGATTTCGCAAGTTCATCTTGTGTTTGGCAACAATCAACATCGAGTAATGCTTCTAATTT
>JANSTX010055653.1:0-10010 GCA_027564355.1 Penthetria funebris
CTTTGTAATATGTATATAAATTTACACGTAACATACACACATTAGCATTAAAAATAAATTTGCCTATACTGAGAATAATATATTTGCAAAGCCTATTTAAGGTGATGTTATCAATTTTAAGCAAAGACATACACCATGTTTTAATTTATTCATAAACTTTTTTAACAGTCACAAAGTGTATTTTCTCACGCAATAAAAATGTATGCATACAATCAACCCTATCAGCCAAATTCAAATATACTACCTTTAACACCAGTTCTTTATTTTTTAAAGTGCTTTCAGATGAATAGACCACTGAATTTTGTTTATCCCATAAATGAACTATGACACAAGTATGACTTTAACATCAGGCTTCGACAAATTTCCATCATATAGTGTTCAAAATTATAGTTGGTAACAAATGAAGAGGTTGACAAAAATTAAGGTATCTCAACCTATATTTACAAATGTAGGTTATTTTATCGGCTTGAGAATTGGAATGACTGTTGTCATTTTCCAGGAAACCGTTATAAAATTTTTTATAAAGCACACGTTGTAGTAGGAGGGATAAAATTCGCTAAAGTCTAGTGGGAACACTTTTCATTCTAAGCAGGGTTTCAGGAACAATTTGAGCGGGTAAATATTTTCCAAAAAATTGGGGATTTGGGTTGTACAATCGCCAAAAAAATTTTCATATCACTGGGTGAGATGTGTAATTCGATAAGAAAATTTGAACAAATAAACTAACAGAGAAGAAAGTGACGTTATACAAACGATGTAAATAAAAAAAAACAACGAACAATTTCAACAGATTTACAAAGCCAGTTGAAAACGGGTTTTTAGGCATGTAAATTAAGAAAGGTATTCATTGACTTTAGTGAATAATGTATAGCGCTCTATAATAGCATTTAAAGCCAAAATACAGTATTGAATCAAGAATTTGTCGAACGATTCTATTGTACACCATCCACTATCCAAGGATGAAAAAAGTGAGTGATATGATAATAATTATGATCTAACGTCATTCAATAATATTCATCTTAAAAAAACTTTTGGAGCAGTTTGAAAGTATGTTAGATTCCAGCTATTTGCGAATATCGAATCCGTGACTACATTTTTTTTTTGTACACAAATAGACATCAGACTGAAATAGCTGAATTCAAAGTAGAATTTCTTCAAAAAGAAACATCCAAAAAAAACTTTTCGAATTTTGTTGATGACAAAATGCGAGATCTTTTTGAAAAAATGTGCTTTTGAAATTAAATCCTGTTTTGATTTCAGATATTTGAGCGAATCTTTATTATTATAGATATTATAAAATCAGATCTCAATTTACTTTAAACTTGATGATTGATTACAAATTGGGATTATGATATTGCGTTCCTAAAAACTGTGTGATATTTGCAGATGAAATGAAGTGATATCCGTTCAGTAAACACTTTATTATCTATCGAAATTCCATATGTGTTCGAAATTAAGCTATAGATCAGGCGATAATAATTAACAGAAACTATTTGGAAAATTAAATTTTTCGGAAAATATTAAATGTTGGAAAATGGTATTTAATTAAACCATACCGTAACGAATCGTCCCGAAATATAGAAGTATACATTAAAAAAACCAAAATTTCCTAGTTTATTCACTACTGTGTCGACTTTAAAATTAACATAATAGAAACATTTTGTCCTTATCAATTAAGGGAATCTGAAATATTTTATTTAAAATTATAAGAATTTATTGTAAGTTAAGTTTGTATAAATGGTCATATAAAAATACTTAACAAGAATATTTCTACAAACTAAAATATACATTTTAATGCAAATATGTATGGCAAATAAAAAGGGTTAATGCATAATGCATAATGCGTCGGTTTTACCAACGTTGCAATTATCGAATGTGGTATATAAATGAACGAATACATAACACTTTTTCTTGTATTATATGGTCTAAGGTATCTCACGTTTATATTCTTCTAGACTACTATTATATAGTATATGTACATTCAATAGATTCTCTACTAGAATTAGTAATATCATTTTATATGGATGGAAAAATGTTGTCTAGATAAAAATCTATAACATTGCATAAATATTGAAATTATTTGTGTGTAGAATATAATAATAAATTAAATTATACAATAATAATAATGGGTATATTATACAGAACCAGTTCTAGCGAATATATAGACAGACTTTATTAACTTAGAAACTAATTTAATGATATAATTAATCAAGTTCTATATTTTCTCTAATTTATCAAAATTTATTCCAATAAGAGTGCAATGGTTTTCATAGTGCATTTAAGCAAACATAAAGAAATTATAATTTATAATTAACTGAAATTCAATTAAATACAGGAAAAATAGCATTTCCAAATTTAGTCTATTATAGAAAACAAGACACACTCGCGGTCACTCCATAATATTTTTAAAAAAATGAATGAACCGTAAAAGACTTCATGGTGATGATCTTGTTATTTAGTTAGTCACTATATACGCGAATACTTTGTGTATATGCACAGTTGTCCATCACTGATGATCAAGGTAAAAATTTATCATATATGTTCAAGGTTATGTAATACCAGTATTACATTAAATTTCCTCAATTGGTAGTTAACAGTAAAGTTTAATTTTGATCGACCAGATCGTCTTTTAGCCTCACGATTATATTCAAGTACGTATATCGATATCATTGACCCAGACACCTCACATTCCATTTTCTGCAACTATTAATTGTGTTCTTTATCTAAATATACGATATACTCTACAAATCCTCATTTGACGTAATGTTATTCGTCACATTCCATGTCTCGCAGTGTTATACCCTAGTAAACACCATCATCTAAACCTTAACGCGTCGCGGGCACATAGAGTGGCATTGTGATGTTAATTTGCCATTTAAAATATGCATATAAACTCAAATAATTATAATTGAAATTTGCCAACTGAAAAATATAGGGTTAATCATAATTATCCAGTAATACATTTGAATATTTCAATAGAGTGATTCATATATCCCCAGTTACCAAGTTTGTTGTTGAAATTTTTTTTTACGATATTAGCACCATCTTTTTAGCCTCGATCACACGCCATTACTGACATATGCCGTGATCGAGTTACCGGTGACACCGCGTGGAGGTAAATATTGGTTGAGTAACGTCGATAATAGTAGATCACTCGATCCGTTATACCCTAGTACCGATAAATAATTTCATTTTAAAATATACAGTCTAGGATTCAATGAACTTTGTGTCAACTATCACACCTACAGCAATTTTTATCTCGCTGATCTTTTCAAGCCTCTTGCCACATGACTTCAAATATATTTTTGTATGTACGATTTTAGAGCCGCATATCTCAGTAGTATTTATTTTAAGCGCAGCACATTCATTTGTGACAGGGATTTGTCAACCCAAGTTAAATCACAAAGTGATAAATTTACTGAAATAAATTTTGTCTACAATCATCTACCAATTTCTTAGACTTTCAAATACTTATCTCCAAGACTCAACTGATCGTATGGTATTATTACAAAAAACTTGAGAACTGTGCTCAGTAATTTGACTCCACCACATAGTTCTCGGAGACGAATGGAGTACGACTATCTTAAAATTTACTCAATCCATCTTTTCTTATACGCGGTATCACCGATAGCTATCTTTTCGCAACCACACTCTGCAACAACTAGTTAAAGTGTACTATACATGTGCATATTTGATTGCAAACAGCTATTACTGGCTTTCTAATCAGATGGTAAATTTCCATTAGGTTTGTCTTAAATTTGCAGCAGTCTGATATATGTTAAAATTATTTACAGCGGAGCTTACATAATTGTAATATTAAAATCTCGATAACTCCTTAGATTTTTTGACATCACTTCATTTGTCAAGACGATTGTCCATTTAATAGGATGCAATCATAATGAAACAATGAAAGCTTGTCCGTTCCACAAATTACCGTTATTATGTTTGGCGAGAAATAATTCTTTAATTAAGGTTTAAGACATTGATATAAACATATTGACATTCTCTTAACAAATCGTACATTTGTGTTTTTTGAAATCAAAATTTATTATATTTATTGAATTGGTAAAAAATTATGTTGCATTTATAGTTTCCGTAATGCAACTTACAAAATGAAATTCACCCCTAAACTATTAAAAAAATGTTTCAGATGTTGCTTAATAAATAATGTAAAATTAAATGTAATATTTAATATTAATTACATATGATAGATACACATTACACTACTAATATTTAGTGTTAACATAAAAACGCATCAAGTGCATGAATGATTTTTTTTTTAGACCAACTTAAGCAGTTTTATGTAGTTGCATGTCGATAATAATACCTTATTGTGAGAAACTTGAATACAAGAAAAAAAAACACAATTCATTTTTTAATAACATTTTAAAACAAATTAAACTTTTTAAATGGCCAATTAAACTTTATGAAAGAAAACTCATAATTTATAAGTATAATAAGTGGGAAACACCTTCTATTACGCTTTTTAGAAGCAAGACATTTAATTTTTACTTAATAAATTTAATTCTTTTTATGGAATAGCATCTTACAAATCAAGAATTGCACTGATTTTCAAAGATATCATTAGTTCTAAAATGAGAATGCCAATTTGTTCCCGAAAGCAAATCCAATTGTCAATAATGTCGATGGTATTGTAATTAGCATCTCACTAGTTCCATATACCATATACAAAGTAACTGTGCAACATTCAACTTAATCACAAAATATACAAAAAAACACTGAAAATTTGCTTAGCATTACTGCTAACAAAAATATTTGTATCATTGATAACGAGCTCAACTAAATCTTTTCACTGATGATTCACATGATCTTATGTGACCACTATTAATTATCCTAATTGTGTAAACTGGTAAGTATCTATAATAATAGTCAGTAATTATCGCCCAATTTCACTTCTATTGTGCATCTTACAAAATGATATGAAATTCTTCACTAATAAAATTATCGAATATTTATAAAGTAAAGATCCTCTACCAGTCTCTTAATTGGATGATGTTATTTCCTAATTGAGCGCCCAACCGTACCCACATTTTATCCGTGTTTGAATAGATGTTAGAATCAACCTATGATTCCTGGAAATCATCACATAATACATAGCACATGATCTCAAAAATGCAATTCACTTTTGTGATTGATTCTAACCCAGACGATTTAATAAATTGTAATTATTCAATAAATCATAAAGACTTATATAAAAAAATAGAAGATTTGAATGAAAAGAGTTGATTTAGAAAAATCATTTGTAAATAAGACATTAATTTATCCAAAGCATTAAATTAGATAAGATTATTGTATTTTCACGAAAGTTAATCTTGAAATTGATTAAATCGTATATTCGTCTTGGACTGTGTATACTAACGATATAAATAGTGGATTGTGATTTATATAAAATTGTATTTGCTTTAATTTCTTCACTCTTTTACTTCCAATCTTATGACAAAAACAAAAAAAAAAATTTAAAAAAAGGAAAAAGATGCTGGAGAATGTATCTAATTATCAACCTACCTAACTTCTTATATAAACCAATGTGTACTTCTGTAAGATGAAAAATAAAAATATTATATCAATTTCAATGCGCGATGAACGTGTAGTATAAATGTTTGTCTTGCGGTTTGGTCAGACGAACGGAAGTTATAAGAAATAGTTGCTTTCAAAACGTCATTAAATCGATCGACCATACGAAAAAATAAGTAAAAAATAAAATAAAAACAGAAAAAAACGATTTATAAATAATTCCATCACGAAATCATCAGCTCATATAATATTACTTGTATTTATATGTTAAATTTAACGATTAAATTTTTACCACAAAATGTATATACCTGTTTTCAACAGCTAACTTTTACATTTATCTCGATAAGATTTGCATTTTTTTTATTAATCATTAACTGATTGGGTGAATTATGCGAATATAATTATATAATTGCGGGGTTTAAAAAAGAATAGAAATGATCTCTTGATTTCCGCTATTTATTTAGCCTCTAAAGAAATTATGCACCTTGAATTATCTCGTTATGAATGCTGAATAGAACTAACTATAAATGCACTTAAAAGCTCAATCGCATATAATCAAATAAACGAAATCTGACAATCTGATATAATTTCACAATAATAGGAGACTGGAATAATATTCATCAGAACCATCAAGTTTCAGAGCTAAAGAGTCGCATATGATTGTTAAATTTGACGTAGTTTGACGTATCGATTTTGCAGATTTATAGTTCACTTAAGAAAACCTAATCTCTATATATGAAACATTCAATACCATTGAAAATTAAAAGTAATATCGAATAGGTATCTACAAATACAGTGAAATAAGAAATAAATTATCATCATGAGCTTCATAATTAGCTTCCAGTAATTAAATTAGGTATATATTGAGATTTGGTTTTTACAAATTCCATTTACAAATATATTCTAGTTTTTTTTATCATACATTGAAATGTTTCTTCTTTGTTTTCAAAAAGCTTCAAAAAGCTTCATCACAAAGTTTCAAAATCATAAACATCAGAACATGTAGTATATCGTTCCGAATTTATAGAAAGAGACTTATTTAGTGACCTTGAAAAAATATTTAGATTCGGATTTAATTTTGTAGCACATATAGGTCAATTATGATTTAACTTTGATTAAGATTGAATAATATTTTCATGTATTTTGAATCATTAAACAGAAGCTTTGTTAAAATTTATAACCGTAAACTAATATGAAAAATTGAGATGATTCCATATAATTTATCGTTTCCAACTGATCTACACTCTGCAGTACCTTCATCCTTACAGAATATAGTTCTTTGTTTCCAACACATATACGCACTTAATATAAAATATCATAAGCGATAAACTTCACTTGTATCTAATATGCATCCTAAAATATTTGAACTGTTAAATTTCAATAATTCGCAGTAGAGTGATGCGTAAATTCACAGCAACGTAGTTTGTTGGTAAGATGTTCATTCAACATGTCTACATACATAAAGACCTATATGTTTGGCCACGATAATACGCAATAAAATTGACGTATACTGTGATCGTCTTTATGGTACTAAAAGGTAACTATATAATGATTGAGCAAACCTTAAGACATTAGTCGACCACTCAATTCGACACTATAGTGAGTACAATGCATTAATTTGTGGCCACCGTATTTGTTTATTTACAGTGATTTAAATGTGTCCTCGTCAGATACACTCAATATGTAATGAGAGCGATAGGAAACGCATATTTTGTTTAGAAATTGCAAAAGGTTTACTGAAATATTGCATGAAATCCCATTCATTGTGTCACGCTAATTTCAAAAAGAGTTAACCACATTCTGGGAAATATGCTAGACTCGTACCACAATCTCATTTGAACCTAAATTCATATAGTAATTGTGCAACCGAAAAATGAACTACAAATATATTTCTCAAATGGATACAATATTAAATATAAGTTATATAATATAATTTTGACATATTAAAAAAATATTTAACTCTGGCATGACGTAACATGGTGATAGCAGTGCCTCGGTTCAAAGGCAATAACCGTTCAATCCGACAGCTAGACATAAAATTGGTTAAACTCATGGAAGATATATAAAACGATGTAAGAGCTAAAAGTAATCGAAACTCCGGATTGATAGTATCGAAAGTGAAATCTATTGGGAAATATTTATATTATTATCAGCGTCTAATAAATAGTCTACGTGAGTCATAGTCACCACTTTCTCTTCATTATAATTCCTATCCGCTGACCACACATACTTTGTAAATTTTAGATTCTAATTAGGTTATATATCAATTCTAACTAAAAAATTGACCTTTTCCTGATAAGATCACAAAGTGCATGGAGTGTTTCGAGTATAAAATGTCTTCCTCAACCTTTGATGACATAGTGTTTAATTTGTCGATATTTTGGTTGAGTCGCCGATGTTATTATGACACACTTTAATTTAGTTTACTGCATTTTTCTTACATATTCCAGTAATTCTTCCCGTAGTTCTACTTTTACCATATGCTTTTTACTAGTAAAACAATAACTCTCAATTCAAATTGAATCAGTTGTTGGTATATACTCCGTTTAAACCTACAGTTTCATAGGTTAAAATTATAATCATTTTAGGCATGATACGTTTGTCATACATAACGTAAATTTTGAATTTAACTCATAAGTATTATGTAATACTAAATTGTATTGAATTGAACAATAACGATAAAAAATATTTAATTATTTTAAAAAACCCAAAATCTCTGTGAACGTATAATATCTCATAGAAAAGCCGTATATACCGTGCGGTTGTATAACAATAAGTATGAGGTTAAAATCTGGAGATTTCAAATCGAAAATGAAAATTTAGAGACAGTAAATGGTTATCCTTTAGGAAGTGAACAACAAACTTCAAAGACAAAAATGTTACACTCTTCAATAACCGTGCATTAACCGTACGTAATTCGTAAGGTGAATGTTGCAAATGTTTAATGTATGGTTTACAATTGTCAACATTTTAAACAACAACCCGATAAAGTATGAATCCATTGGGTTAATTAATATAATTTAATAATGGAAACGCCTTTCAATAAATATCGTTCACCTATTGTATCAATAATTATACACCTTTTTTGATATTGTTTATCATCGATAGGGTTGAATAATGGGCTAAATTGAACAACCCACCTTTCAAAACATGCGCATTTTTTATTCCTCTTCACCCAAATGGGTTATTAAATATTCTTTTGTAAATACACTAAAGACGTCTATGACTCGCATTTGCAAATACAAATTACCATAAATATGTTTATTGTTATCAATTCCCATAATTATGTTTTATACTTAACTTTGTATAATTAATCCACTTAGCAATTAATAACATTATATAATCATGTAATGAAGAAAAACCTAGGGAGATACGAATTATTTTTAAATGTTACATTTGCACATGCTAAATTATATTTTAATTAAACATAATTACATTTATTGTATCTTAATGAGGTGAAAATTGAAATTATAGAATTTAATTAATTGAAATTTAAATTCTTACAAGAATAAAAATATTTAATAACTGAAAACAATGAAAGGTGGTAACCTGTTATAGTTTCTTTAATGATCATTTTGTGTACTTTCTTTATTATGTTTTATTATTACAGTACGAAAAGAATACATTAAAGTATACTCAATGAAACTTAATACCGTTCTCAAGCAAGGAAAACATGAAAATGAATTCCTTTTGTTATCCTAAAAAATTTACCCCTTATTTAATTTTGTGCCATAAAAAAGCTACAATCCCTTAAATAGATTGAAAGCTTTAGTCATGAATGAATTTTCTAATATTTTAACGTTCCACTATTCACCGCTGCACAGCTAACTAAAAATGAACTCAATAACCAACAGTTGATAATTTTATAGCAGTTTTACTGTTCATCATCAAAATTCAGCAAAAGCATAAACCAATTTTTTCTCTCCTTTAGTTTATTCGCATAAAATATTGAAGTTTTATTTTGTTATTTGATCAAAAATTTATACCAAAAAATATATTTCAAATATTTAGTGATTTCTATTCGTTATTTGACGAAAAAGAAAAAAACAATTCCCTTATTTACATAGCTACAAAATTATAAAATACGGAGCTACAAAATTATAAAATAAAATACATAATTGAAGTGTTATAAATTCAACAGTTTTATCTCAACTTTAGTCAAATAGAATTTAGAAATCGGAACACTAGCCGTGGAAGTACATTACAAAATGTGCTGATTAACGAATAAAAAGACTTATACAGGCAATTTTGAGGAATTTTAAATGGGCCAAAACACAATCGGTGAACGGTGAAAATCATTGAATTTTTATTTGGAAATCAACAAACCATTGTTTTAAATCATTGTATATGACGTCGATATTTTATGTGTGCATTGGACTATTAGCGGCAACAATAAACCGAATCATCAAGAGATCCTCAAACAAATTTGTCTGGTTCCTTTGCGCACTTTTCAATCAGACATTTAACAATGCATA
>JANSTX010055654.1:0-10009 GCA_027564355.1 Penthetria funebris
AATTAAATTGATTTTATTTTTATTTTATTAATATTATTATTATTATTTATTTATATTATTAATATTAATATTATTTTTAGTAATTTTGTTTTTGTTTTAATATGTCAATTCTCATGAAAAACAAAAAAAAAACATACGACTACTACTATGTAGAGAAAAAACTTATCATACATGTTTTGCAAAGCCTAGAGAATGTGCCATTCACAGAAAGTAGTATGTATATTATAGAGTTTATGACCTTATGCTAGAGCGAGTGTATACACTGCTATACGCGTCATTACGCGTAAGTTTTCTCTACTTCTTCAAAAAAAATCTATAGTGGAGACGAGACTTTAGATCTATCAAAAGATTGGACCTGAAACAATAGGTCAATTTATTTTACTAAATTTATTTTAATACAAAACTATCAATTATTATAAAATATGGTGTAAATAATGAATGCATAATTTGTTGTTTTTCGTCTCGTGACTGTCAATCGTAACTAAATTGGAGATAAATTAAAATATGGTGTATGTCTTTGCTGATAAATGATAAGACCATCTTAAGTTATTAACAGTAATTAAATTTGCTTAGTTCCAATTGTCTAAATTATTTTATGTCACGCAGTCAAATAATTTTGGTTTAGTTTTTTTTTCTATTTTTGAATTTATAAGTAACTGCATATTTAAAATTGACGTATTGCGTATTTTTATCCGCGATTTCTTTGACTTAAGTGGTATTTCTCATATAACAATTCATGGAATTATTTTTCTTCGTTATTGAATGTGATGTCATTTTTAAAAGCATTTCATCGAATGAAGAATAGCATTTTTTTTTTTGAAATTTTAAATTCAATGATTGAAATGTGTCAAGTGATGATCAAATAGAATATTCTTTTTAATTCGATTAAAGTTTGCGTTTTTTTTTTTTTTTTAATATTCTTCGTATGATATTTTTATTTTTTCTTTGACGCTACTTCATATCTTTTAAATTCATTTATATTATTTTGTAATTTCAAAAAATAAATGACATTTTAACATTATTAAATTAAAAGGCGTTAAATCATTGATTATGATCTTTTGGTTGAAATTTTTTAAATGGATTTTTAAAAATTTCTGCAATCACATAATTAATGGTTACATTTTTATAATCAACAATGATCATTTTATAAAAATTAAAAATTGTTTTCCTCAAATCAGTTGTTCAAAAATAATCTATAATATTATATGTATTAATAATAATCAGTTCACTTAAAAAATTATAAAAATAATTTTTAATCGATTTGTATATTCTCATAATCTTGGATTTAATCGATCTTATATGAATGATAAAAGTTAAATTTCTCATAATCTATCAATCGTAATAAACGTGAGCGATCATTCTAGAAGGACGCGGCGCGGTATCTTTTATGTTATGGTCAGATAGATGAATTGATGTATATCTTGTATGCGAACGAAATTATTTTATAAAAGAATTTACTTAAGGAGATATGATGGTAATAATGTCTTTTACTTAAGATAAAATAAAAATTCCGATGTCTTCATATTTGTTATTATTGTTATTTAAATAATGTTGTTAGTTGTTGTTGTATGATGATTTTTTTCACATTTTTTTTAATAACTTACTGATTTGTCATTAGTATTTAAATATAAACGTGTACCAGGCAATTATATTCATATTTTTCTGACAACCCCTTTTCTTAAAATTCTTTAAATTTTTTCCCATAAATCAATTTCTTTGGAATACTTTATGAATTTCATTAAAAATTGACAATGAATTTTATATACCATTAATGGCATCATATATTATTAAAAATGAATTTAATTTTATTATTTACGGTAATTAAATTATAATTTTTATTTGTTAATGAAAATTAATGATAAAAAGTATAATTTATAAATTTAAATAATTTACGAGTATATAGCAATTAAGCTCAATTCATTGAGGATTAAAATTGTGTATTGTATGTATTTGCTAAAAAAATTATAAATTTCTTAATAATTATATACATAAATTAGACTGCTTAAATGTAGTAGGGTAATGTTAAGTTTATTATATGATAATTAAAGATATTTTCCATATTCCAAAAAACGTCTGATTAAGTTAGAAAATTAGCATTTGTTTTGCCTTAATTTCTACCATAATTAATATAAATTTTTATCATCCTCATCTTAGCTGAGCAGCCAACAACATCAAAGATATAAAGTGCAATAAATTGATTTTATTCTAAAATGCATCACCATAATATCAACTAATTTGATAAAGTTGTATGCTAATAGGGTATAGATTTGTTAATTACTTATAATAAAACTGGATGCATTCATGCTTGCCTAGTACATATTTTCAGTTTATAAGATATTTGCAGTTGACCAACTTATTTTTATGTAAAATGTACAAATTTGTTTAGCAAAGACACAATGTGTCAATGGCTTTAATATGTAATTTGATTTTAATGTTAAACTCACCGAATTATCCTTATAAAAACAAATGGCAGTTTACATTATACATTTGTTTAGTAGATTTTTACATATACATAAGTTATTTATAATTATTAACATACTGATATACTTTAAAAACTGTACTAAATTCTACAATCATGATTTTTATTGCAGACCTTATAATAGTTTTGTTATAAATAACCAATAAAATAGAATGCAATTATTTTATCTCCACATACACAGTATATGAAATTGTTTGTAAATATGTAATAGATAGATATACTTCCAATTACTTGTTAATTATGATACATTTTTGCGATCCGAAATAAAATTAATTTATTGCAGTTTTTAGAATATTGTGTCCGTGCTAATACATTTCACCATGTTAAATTAATACATGGTTAATCTACTATACGATAATACAAATACACATTCCAAAAGAGGATACATATAAAGGATTCTTTTAAATGTCGGTAAAAATCAGTTAATCTACCACTAAGAGTAGCGAACATTAGTTTAGACATAATTTTCAGAATTATGTATGCATATTTTTTTTAATTGATTGGAAATCGAAAATTGTTTATCTCATTAGTACCCGGTGTCGTATAAAATTACCACAAATGTTAGCTTATTTGTAAGCAAACAATATTAACATTGAATGCCTAACTCTGACTCTTTGTGTTTTTAATGTCGATTTTATGAAAAATGTTTACATTTATTTTTTATATGAATATTAAAATGTGTAGCATGAATATCGCTGCGGAACCTTGCGATGGCATTCGTGTCATAGCTTAAATTGATGTATGACGTCAAATTTCAAATTATACTTTCCATAATTCTGCTAAATTAAAAATAATTTAAAGAAGAAAAAACAAACAGAAACTTTTAACATATATGTAAATTGTGTCAATATATAAGGTATTTTTTTTTTTTTTTGTTTATTTTACTTTTGTACATCTGACATGTCGTATTTATGTATACAATGTATATCCTAATTTCTTTAGTAAATATTTTCATAACCGATATTAAGCAAATATTGATAAAAAAAAAAAAAAAAAAAAGCAAGCAGAAACGCTACTTAATAAATTTGTAGTTTGTGTTTTTTTAACATATGGAGGAACATTTTTAATAGTTTTCTCACCCTTTTTATAAGGGTATACTTTAATTTGGCATTGACTGTATTGAATGGGGATAAATGACATGTCTTTTAACTATTACTTTTTCTTGAAGAACTATATTGCTATATTGGTCGATATAATCTGAAACATTATTTACATAGCTTTGAGATTTTTAAAATTCCAAAACTCGCGCCCTAATTTGAGGTGTGATTAATATTTAAAATTATAAAAAAAATATTGCCGTTATACAGCTAAATGTCTAGTGAGAGATTTCCCGTCAAAATCATTTACACACTAATGAAAAATAAATAGAACAAAAATACACAAATTTAAACAATTTTGAAATCATTTTTCAAATATCACCGCAGTCAGTAATCAGTCTATTCTCCTATAGTAATATTTTGTTTAAATTTCGACTTTTTCAAATTGTAGACCAAAGTGCGTGTCCGGCATTAGATCGTTGATGGTATATGGAACTATGAGCGCTGATCTTTAACTATATATCGATTTAATGTTCTAATTACTTTATAGTTGTCATTCAGAAGAGAAATAAAACTTGTGCAATATAGAAAAAGATGTGAATATTATAGACATTATATTATAGACAATATTTATTTGGTGAAAATTAAAAATGTGAAAGTTTTGTCCTACAGCATCGATAGCCTTTTACAGTTTAGTTGTTGGCAAAAAAGTCTTTGAAATTAAAATTTGAAAGAGCCCATTACAATGAGAAATTACAGAAATCATGTTGATTATTTAAAATATCTTTTCAAGATTCTACTTTAATCCACTTGTTAAATAATTTAATTACAGATAGAGTATCCAACCACCAGAATAGAATTGATACTAGGTTATCAGTAAACTGTAAATAACAAATTTTTATTAGTCCATATGACAATGCGAAGAATTTAATGGTTATCAGTTGGTCAATTTATTTTACGTTAATGTCACTATACGTAAAAATATTTAAAACATTACCAAACGAAATGTTGACAAACAAAAACTCAATGCTTTTGTTCGTTGAAATCTTGTCACCTTTCGTCCCGGTATTAAATTTTGCACGTTTTGAATTTGGTAAGGCTTCAATTTCAAGTTCATTGTTCACTTTGCGTCGTACACTTGAGTCCTTGCCTTTCCAACCATTTCTAATGAGGTTGTGAATTATTTATGACCACCTCCATGGCGTTTTACCATGCTGCCATTATCATTGTAATTTTTAATGGTTCGAAGCACGTTAATCATGTAGCTCACACTAATAATTGCAGATAGCGATTTTCCTGGCAATGGCAAAGCGTTAATTTGTATCCTTTATGATCGTTTATATGCTTTATTAATAGGAATAGTCATATGACATAGATTTTGTCTCGATTTTACGAAAATTGAAGTAATGCAATTAAAATTTTATCACAACAACTATTGCCATTTGTGAATGTATCTCTTCATTTTCACATTAATCACCTTTTTTTTTTTTTTAAAAAAAAAACTCATGATAATCTGATGTCTTTATTATTGTCTATTTTCATAAGATTATTATAATTTAACTAAATATTTGTGTAATCCGCGTGGTCACAGTACAATCACTAATGTTCAAAAGTGATTATCACAAACGATTGCTTCTTAAAATTAAAAATGTTCTTACTTTTTTTCTGTTTTGTAATCCATAAGAGTTTTTTTTTTTTTTTTTAAAAAAAAAGGAGAATAATCCCATTGCATATCATTAATTCATTGTTTTTTGACAAAATACCATGTTAGCGTCATCATAAATATAATGAAAATTTGTAGTATAACTAATTTATGGTCCCACATATTATAATTTGACATGATATTATGTTTTCTGATCGTATTTGATACACAGATATATTCGCCGTATACCCTTTTTTTGTGGTGTTAAATATTTTGACAAATTTATATTTTAAAATCAGATTATTATACCACTCTTTTAAACTATACAGAAATAATTTCATATTAAATGATTTAATATGTTATTTATTTTTACTGAATTAATTTTTCAATTAACATATTATGTCTGCATTATATAAATGACATGTTAATATAAGTAAGAGATTATTTAAAAATATAAATTTGCATATAATTTTTATAATTAATATCCAGACTTACTGTAGGAGAGGGGCTTACTACCTAGCAAATTATCATTTCAATCAAACCACTGTGGATAGTTTAAAGAGTTTGGCGATAACACACAATGATTGTTAAACGGACATATTTTTTTTATTATATGTCTTATCATATAGAGAGCCCTTAGTGTAACAGTGATTGAAATTGTTAGATTATAAAATTAATTTTATACTTGTAGGTTATCTTTTGAAGTAGTACTGTTAGAACAATATGTTAATTATGATTATTGATTTTAAATTAATTTTTAACTTCTTGCATTCAATTATTATTTGATTCATTTTTCGTAAGGTAATCTAATCAGTTTTTGCCAAAGACATAATTTATTTGTGCATGAGATAAAATAGATTTTTTTTACCATTAAAATGTTACAAAATGTGATTTTTTCACCAAGTGATCACATACCATAAAAATAACATTTACTCTAATTATGTTTTTAGTGATACTGCGTTGTGGTAATTAGAGATTAATCAATCTCAAGATGTTAGTCGCGACTACTTTATTCACCACTAATTTGTTAGTAGTATCAGAATATTTATTGGTGCCATCCCCCATTTTAACAAAATACTCTTTTACAAAAAAAGTTACACATTTTCAAATTAAATTAACCGTAACCAGTTATAATTAACGTCATGTAAGATATGTCACAATAAACGAAATTAACAATGGCAGACGAGTTGTGGAAAGTGACATATTTTATTGTGGTGTAAAATTTAGGGCAAAATTCAAATTTTATTTAATTTTTCATACCTTACGGTTTTAATCGAATTAAGCGATATTATATAAAACGGTTAATATTACTGATTATACAAATTTGCATCACTAGATAGGAGCAGATACATAATCTGTATTGAATTTATTTTAAAACAGTAATTTTTTGTGCTTAAAATTATAGTTTTTTAGATTTGTATTTTTAAGTTATATTTTAACTGAAAGTTTTTAAAGCACAAAACTTGACATTCAATTGAATGTTGTTTGTCTAATTAGGAGAAAATTTCAGACTACAGTAATTGGAACTATGATAGTTTCTAATATAATTCGAAATAATTGTGGGTGTAATCAGCTACTTAGTTTGTTAATATTTTTATTAAACAAATAAAACCCCAAGACGTATAATTATTACTACGATCATACTTCATATAAATGATATATACTATAATTGTATATTTGTTACCGGTATAATCGCAGCAATGTAAATATTAGTTGAGTAACAACCGCATTATGTTAGCCGACTATAACTTAGTTTATCAAAACAAAAATTCATCTCAATGTTTTATTTCATTTTCAATTTTATGCGAAAAATAATAAATGTCTACTCATAATATTAAATATATAAGAAAAAAATTGCGGAAAACAAACAATAATGAAAAGCAAAAAAAAAAACTGCATGTAATATAAGCATACTGAACTTGGACTAGTTAGAAATTTTGCCAAATAAAAGATGATGACTTTGTCATTTTTTTTTTACCATAAATTGCAGGTCGTTCACTTCCATACACAGGGAATTTAGTAGACTACATTTTATAAAATCTCATCTCATCTTTGAAGTATAGGTCAATACAAATATTTGGATGATTTTCCATACAAATATTTGGATGATTTTCATTTTAGTTTATTATGCGATGATGATTACATGCCGTAATTTAATTACTGAATTAATTTTTCGATAAATATACGGAATTGCTATTGATGTATGACCTATTAAATTACTCCAACTTAAGATAACGAATCTTGAAGAATTAGACTGAAATATATTGAAACGTTAGTGCCATTATATATATTAGAAATAATAGATGACTGTTTCATCAAAAATAAACAATTTTGTGAAGAATCGTCACTACATATATAAGCATCAGTAGTAGGGGCTTAAAGCAAAGGTGTTGACCAAATATCATGAACAATTGCTTCCAGGTGGATTCAGACTTGTGATTATTATTATATTAAATTATGTGTTATGAATATGTTTATGCCTAATCATGTAGTAGACATTCATGATTTTTAGAGGCTTTTCAATATTGATTTCACATGTATTTATATGGGACAATACAGTTATCACATCATTATTGATACCATCTTTCTCCAAAACACACCTAACATAAATTCTGATAGAATTCCCACAGAAACACTGTCGTAATAGATAAAACCCGGTTTAAGTAATATCGAGAATTATTTATACAGGCCGCATATTTATGATTTTTTGGTTTTATTCTCTCGCCTTTCATGTGGGAAAGTAGCACAACTTTTTTTTTTATTTTTACCTTTATGGTACACATTGATACTCTTCTTGTGAAAATTGTCCATTTAATGTTTATGGCAAAATTGTATCTTTCTGGAAATGTGTACTAAATATTGTACTAATAAATTATAACAGTTAGAAATGATATTAATATACAAGTCAAATACATATGTGAGAAAATAATTTAATAAATTGATTAATGTATTAATTTAATAAAATTTGTAAATTGCGAATTAAACCAGAACATATGTGTCTTTGCTAAACTATCCATTGTACCAGAAAATTGGTGTCTGTGCTAATGGTTGCAACTTTGTTATAAAACTGAAAAATATTAATTTCTAATTAATTTTTTAAATATTATTTTATAAATTATGTATATTTATTTTTATTTCCAGGAGAATATATTCAACTACCATTGCAGTTAGATGAAATTCTTCAAGATGTACTACAATTGGCTGACCTGACAACTGCTGAAGAGACTAAGGTTTAAATAATAATATTTTATTTGAAATTTAGTTTGCTACTTTGCGAATTACTATTTTTTTTTTTGGTTATTTTTTTATCTCTAAGAATAATAAAAATTTAACTTTTTTTCTGGATTAAAATATTTTTTAGGAAGAAGATTTAGATAAAGTTGATACAGCCGAAAAATTGGATGAAAAAATTGCTGAAATTGTTACAAAAATTGAAAAACTAGAAACATCTGCTATTGATGAAGATACATCGCCATTAGATTTGGATATATCAACTGATTTATCGCATATAAATCTTGATGGTACAAGTGAAGAATTAAAAGAATTTGATATGATGATTCAATCGGCTGGACCGTTTCAACATCCTAGGTCTGGACAAAATTATGGTCATGGCGGAAATTCCGTTCGACAAACATCATACCATCATCATCATCATCATCATCAGGTTAGTTAATTGTTTTTAAATTTTTATTTGATTATCTCTTGTCTTGCATTGTTTTTAAAGTCTTTTAATTACATTGATTTCGACAATAATCTGCTAAATATTGGACAGTTTTTAAGTTACCTGAAATAATACAAAAATTTTACTTTAGAATTGTGTTTTTTTTTTTTAAACTCTTAAAATTTGAAAGGGGCAAGTGTTTTTTCTTAAAAAAGAAACTAAAATAAAAAAACACTTGACTTGATGGCAGATGATACAAATGCGATGACGGAAAAAAAGACAGAAAAAAGACGTTCAAATTTTGAATTGTTTCTTTAAAGAAAAAAACAGATTTTTCTTCTTTTCCTTTAAAAAAGAAGATGAAAAAACCAATTCAAACCATTTTTGAATAATTACTTTATCGTTTCATCGTCTTATATACTCAGTATATAACTAATGTTCATATATACTAAATTATTTGACAGGTATGTGACTTTTAAAAACCATTTCTACTTGAACCTTTTACCTGTTAATTGATTTATTTTCAATTTTTGTGGTTTTGTGGTAGTGTGTATGATGGTTTACAGGTAGTAAGGTAGCGAATAACACTTCACCATAAAATTTTGTATGAGTTAAAGACTTTTGGACTTAATGGTTATAAATTTATGAGATTATCCCAAAAGAAAGGAAACATAGAATAACATTGGATTGTAAATTTTACAATTTCTATTTCTCATGTTCGAAGAGTATACTAAATGTAATTTGTCAGAAGATTTATTTTTATTAGTAAATTGTGTTCCTACTATTCAATAATTTATAAAGATTGGTAAAAATAGATTTTTTTTTTTATCCTTTTATATTTATGCGATAATTTTAATATATAATTGAAAGAAATTCAGAATTATATACAATTGAGTAATTAAAGCATTACATATACCACTTTCATATGGCGCAGTCGGTAATATGTAATATCGTAAAATTTTCCGCTCCATAAAACACTCCTCTTCAAAATGGCGTTTTAGATAATCTTAGTATCAAACTTTACGTCTGATCATTGTATACGGTTACACTGAGATGTTAAATTGCTTTCTTAAATTTACACTTATAAATTGTTGATTCAAAACAACTCTTGTTTTAGATTTAAGAATAAAAAATATGTATAATCTATTATTGTTTTATGTCAATTGTATGGCGTGCTATAGTAATATATA